>JBAMBE010000748.1:5020000-5182500 GCA_037043585.1 Drosophila mimica | reverse complement strand
CAACTTCTTATTATTTTCTCATCTTGTTGCTCTTGTTGTTGAGATCGGGATCGGGGCCAGAGCAGGGCATTCCATGCCATGTTGTCATGTTGAGACAGACACACATTCCACTGCACTAACGAATTGTGGGGCAGCTGCGGCAACAATTGATTGATAGCCAAAAGCTTTTTGTGCTATCAAATAGTTAACGAAGCGTAACAGGTAAGAAATACCAGCAGTAGCCACATATCCTTGCCACATGTGTGGCACGGGCGAGGTGTATGTGTGTGTGTGTGTGTGTCGAGTCACAACAATTGCAACGAGGACCTTAGGAATGTTGGAAAAACAACAACAACAACAAGTCGTCTTGGAGTGGCTTGGTCTGCTGCACTTTAGCCATCTGCCCCTTAAGGGGCAGCAAGGAAGCTATTCGTAGGGAGCAGCAGCAGCTCCGAGAATTGAGGATTTGTTTGCGCCTAAGAGCTTTTGTGAGCAGCGCAAAATTGAGCAGTGGATAACGAGTAAGCATCCTCCAGCAGAGCAAGCTCCTCCAGGCGATGCCCTGAACACAGCTCTCAAGTCTATCAAATCGATTAAACCACAATTTACAGTTATTTTTTGTTAAATATATCCTTAAATTGTGTTTAATATATATATATAAACTGTGTACTATATTATGATCATGTTGTCCCTTTCGCACACATGCCAAATTTATCTTCAAAAGTTTACAGAAAATGAGATCAATACAGGAACAATCTTATCCAATATTGATGAACTTTATACAAATAATCAATACTAAGTCAAGGTATATGTTATATTATCTAACAATTTAGTGCTATCGAAAATCGATTTATATCGATTATCGTGAAACGGGACGGTCAGCGATAAAATGACATATCTACGAAAACCAATACTCCAAATTACGTTTTTAGCTTTTATAGCCTTTATAGAGGATATGGCTAAATTGACTCGCCTGTTGTTGTTCATGAAGAAAACGAATACTTTCTGGGTTCGGAGCTGCTTTTAAACATTTTTTTATGTGGTTCAGCAGGGTATACAAATTATTGAACCAAACTTGAACTCGAACGATGCCAAAAGTGGACCTCAAATAAAAACTAGAGTTAATTTGTAATTTGCGTTTTGAGGCATAATTTCCTTTATGCACCGCAAAGCAAAGCACAGAGCAAAACAGAGCACAGCTTATGCAACAAATTTGCATCGGAGATTTTGAATTTTGCATCTGCAACAATGCAATTTCCAAGCCTGTCAAGCGAGCCAAATCCATAATAAATTGCGTGCAGCAGGAAAAAGTAAGAATCGGAGGCCGTAGACAGAGAGCACTGCAGGTGGTTGCCACAAAGCGGCATGGGGATGGTAGTGTTTTGTAGTGGGTGGGAAAAGGGTGGAGTTTATGGTTATGCCAGCATTGGAGACAGCTGCTTTTAGTCTGGTCTCCGGCCCTGTCGTCTCCATCTTTCCAGCTCGACCTCAATCTCCTTCTGACTCTCCCTCTCTCTCTCTCTCTCTCTGTCTTTCTCTCTGTGTCATCACTCTATCTGTCTCTTTCTGTATGTGTTTGTCATCAACGCCCAATGTGCCGTGTCCTTGTTCTCTTTCCATGTTTCCGTGTCTCCGCTGCCAGTTTTGTATTTCTATGTTTTGTGCTCCTCTTGGCCTGTTTTGTACACGGTTCATGTGATGCGGAAATTGAATAGTTTCCGGTATCGAACAATGATTACTTTCGGGTCCCAAAATGTCAACCCGCCAACTGAGACAAGAAACAAGCCTGCTTTTCGTTCGTCCTTTGGTCCTTTACTATTTATATATCTATGCAGATTGTATCATCATTTTGTCGTAACGTTTGTAACGCATCCAATGAAAAGTCTTTAAATTTTGTATTCTTGATCAACACTGGAGACGATATAAATAATAATAATATAATATATATAATATATAAAACTATATCAATATATTGATAAAGATTAAGCTTAAGCTGACCAGTGTTGACTAGCGTCCAAGAAGAAGAGAAAAGTGTGTTCAAACTTTGAGTGCCCCAAAAGTGCTTGCAACACTTGTTTATTTGATTCGTCGCTCTGCACTTTGAAACTGATCCGATTTTCGTGTGAATCCTAGTTTTAGTTTTTGTCATAAATTTGCAAAAAGTTTGCGCCAAGAGCAGATGCCACATTCCTGTCGAAGGACTTTGCTATGTGCAACTGTGTATATGTATGTATGTATGTATGTGTGTATGATGCGTGTATTTGTGTTGGTGTAATTAGAAACTGGGCAACAACATAATTGGCGTAACATTAAGCATTAGTCGGTGGCAGATAGAAAAGTTTTGCTTGCCTCTGGGTTAACATTAGACCCTCGATGGCCTTGCAATATCCGCTTTGCGTCAAATGAATGCCTACTGTGCCCCCGGTGGCAACGTTGGCAATGCTTGCCACTTATTCGCTCACTCACCAGGCTGATACCATGAAATCGCACTTAAGTGTGCCACACTTTGGCCGTGTAAAGCCATTGCAACGTGCCACTTGTCCGCAAAGATACAGTTGCAACTCACCTGCAAGAAAGAAGAAGAAAAATGGGAATAGTGTAAGCAAAAGTAAATAAGAATTTAAATTCGGTTCAGTTCAGTTCAGTTCGGTTCGGTTCAGTTCGGTTCGGTTCGGTTTGCCGGACGGAACAGAAGCGCGTGTTTAACATTTAAAGAGTCTGCTTTGGATTGCAATTTGCAATTGTTATTATAAATTGTGGACCCACCCGGACGAATGACGGATGACGGATGCGGATGAGTTTGAAGCTGAAAAATGAAAATGAAGTGAAACAGGAAACGGGAAACAGAAACACAGTAAACAATAAGCGGGAAATCGCTTAACTGCGTTTGTCGGCAACACAATCTACAATCGCTTCCATAAATAAATAAGCCATATTTGTAGTGCTCCAAGTAAGAATGGATGTCTGAGGCACCTCATTGTTCAGATTAGTTGGAATATCTTTGTCTACAAAAAGTTGGACTGATCTTTCGACCGATTGTTCCTATGGCAGCTAAATGATTAAGTGATCCAGGACTACACCTTATGGGGTCGGAGACGTTTCTTTCAATGCGTGACTAATTCCTGAACTGATTTCGCATTGAAAGAAACGTCTCGAACATTCCTGAACTGATTTCCTACATTTCATTCCATTTCTTGTGGAAAGTCTAAAAATGGCTTTAATCTAATAAGTGAATTAATTTATCGTTAGGTTCTTATAATTAGACAGTCTATCAAGGAGAATCTTTGATTATTAAATTCCTGTGAACTTTGATTTCTAGTTTGTTTCCAGCTGGTATTTTTCTTGGAGTTATATTTCGATATCTTTTGGGGTATTTCGATATGAGAGCTACTTGTCTTGAAAGCCGTGTTCTATTTGCGAGCTTGAGTTGCTCCGAAAATGATTTAAATTTAAAGTAGAGCAGCTCGGAGCAGATGAAGGCGCTTCGTTAATGCCAAAACCAATTATGACAAGTACTTGGATGATACTTGAAAGGGAAAGCTAAAGCGGAATGGTCAGTAGTCAAAGAAGATGCTCGCCAAACAATAATTGCTGGCAATAATTTTAATTTTAATTTAAATAACAGGATCATCGTTTAGTTCATTTCCCCCTAGACTGAAGCACGTGTCGAGCCGACGGCGTGTCGAGAGCGTCCTGGAGTGCCCAGTCAAGTCAAGGCAAGTCAAGTCTTCGAACTGAAACACAATCCCCCTGTGGGGGTAGAGAGGGTAGCGGCTATGGACACAATGTGATTTTGTTTACCTAAAAGTTAAGCAATTTATTATTAAGAAACTTTTACAGGCCCTCGGCCGCGCCCCAAAAACATCCAAATATGGGGCGGGGCTAGGCCAAATAAATACATACAAAATACTTAAGCGGGTCGACCTGTGTATGATAAACGAGCATATTAAATAAAACATAACAAGAAACTCAACATTAGTAAGACCCATAGCCAGGGTGCTAGGGGCCAGAATCTGAATTTGAAGGCTGGCCAAGAAGCAGCTCGTTAAGAGAGAGATAGAGATAGAGATAGAGAGAGAGAGAGAGTACGAGTTACGTTCCAAATGGAACATTACCAAGAAAACTCTGTAGACCTATAAAAGGCAAGTAACAGTCTCCGTTTTGGCCAAGCGAATTGCAACGGGGCAATCAAGAGACTGGAATGAATGGCTTTAACTGTTCAGGTTTGTTGTTGTCAGTAGGACGAAAAAAATAAATATATATATTATATATGTTCGGGGACAGATAGAGGTAAAAATAAATGTTCTCTAGAAACCAGATATTAAAATGCGAATATAAGCAAATTATATTCTCTATGATGTAAGAGTTGCTTCATCTTCTTCTTCTTAGTTTTCACAGCTTCAACCCGTTTTCTATGCATATATGTATCTATATAATCGGTAAGCTATTTAGCATATATGCATATTTATATCTTAGATTGGGTATCGAGATTTTCCACGTGTCGTGTGCAAGTCTCTAAGGAGCTCCATTGTGTTTATTATAAATAGTGTTGCAATTGAGATGTGGGGCATCCAAGTAAATAATAAGAAAATAAAAAAATTAAAAAACCGAAGGTCATAAATTACTGTTATGCATTAATCAATAACGCATCAAAAATTCATGAGCTTAATTTGTTTGTGTGTCTTCCACTCAAAAGAAACAGCAACAACAACAACAAGAACAAACAGCAACAACAACAACAACAACAACAAGAACAAACAACAATAACAGCAAGCAGCCGCGTAGCCATACATTAAAACAAAAATTCAAGTAATTAATTTCACACGGAATAAGTTTGCAAAGTTAATTGGCTTAGCTTTGGCTTTCGACTGACTAACTGACTGACTGACTGACTAACTGACTGACTGACTGACTGACTGACTGACTGACTGACTGACTGGGCTGCCTGGCTGGCGGCTGTCGGATCACCACGCAGCCCGGGATGGAGGGGAAAAGGGACGAAACGACTGTTGAGCTTTCAGCATTAAACATTCAGCAACATTCACTCACTGCTTGCACTCCACACAGCTTCCCTCCGCCCCACCCCGCCCCGCCCCTCCCCTCCCCTCCCCTCCACAAATCCTCGTCACCTCCGTTGTTCTCTGCTTTTCTCCCGCTGTTTACAACTATTTCTATTCACTTTGCATTTTGCATTTTGCAATTGCGTGGCGAACAACGAGAAGAAGCAGCAAATGCTCGAAAGCTTTACTCTGAACTTTGGCATGACCTCAGGCAAGAGCAGCAGAGAGTGTGCGAGAAAGGGAGGGAGGGAGTGGGAGAGGAAGAGTGAGAGATATAACTCTCTCGTCGCAGCAATCGCATTAGGGCTTTGGTAAAGTATGCGATTTATGGTTGGCCGCCCATTAAGAAGAAGAAACAAGAAGGCAACGAGGGGCGGACAGGGAAATCAGTAATTTATTTTACTTTTTTGTTACTTGAAGAGCCATTAAAAACTATGTTAATTATTGTAATCAGGCACAAGCTCGGGAAACCAGCAATATTAAAAGAGAGCTTACACAAAGTTTGTTTACTTTTCTTTTTTTTTATATTAATTGTTTATTATTTATTTCCTTTTGGTTCAGGCTGCGTTTGATGTAATTGCGCTGTTTGCGACAGTTTCGTAAAGCGACTCTCGGGAACTAGTTATGATGGTGACGGGGGCGGGGGGGTCCACGTGAAGCTGTTTTGATCGGTGATCGGTCAACGGTTGCAACTTGTAAAACGTGCTATGCCTTTTGTTGCTAATATTGTCTTTCTATAGTTGTAAACAAACAAGGTTGAACAGTTATTTTAGCACATGTGTGTGTGATGTAATATTGCAAATTAGTTATTAGCTTGTTTCATCCGAGTATCTCTCTGAGATCCCCCATAAAAGGCATAAAAATACAAAACTACAAAAACAATTTTACTAGGATACTGTTTTACTGTTTTTTTTTTTTTACCAACAACAGTTAGAATTAAAGTACAAATTCTAACAAAATTAAACGATTCGATAAGCGATGCCTCGCAAAAACCCTAATAACTTGTTTAACTGTTGGCCGAGTTTAATTACCCGATAATAACAGTACAATGCCGTTGCCATATCGTATATCGCACATGCATTCGTCAATGTTTTAAATGCTCATGGCTGCCTCCACAAATGGGGCGTATGAGTTACTCGCTGGCTTGCATGGAATTATATATTGTGTTGCGCTTCACGATTGTTTTTGTTGCTTATTGTTAGTGTCATGACGCTGCGTTGCTCATGATTAGCAGCGGTGGTCACACAAAATACCAGCAAAAAACAACAACAACAACACAATCGAGAGAGAAACAAAAGGCGCATCGCGCACAAATTGGAAATTGCAATATTCCAATTTGAAATTGAATTGGAAAGCGTTGCGCGAACAACGCTAAATGGAACTGAGATTGATGAAAATTTAGCGGAGTTGTTAGCGCGTGTCGTGTGGGAAAAACGCGACTTTAAATTGCAATCACAACTTGTTGTTGCCCAAACACTGACAATAAAATCGAAATCTTGGCTTACAGAATACAACTCACACGAACAAGTCCAATTAACTAACTCTAAAAACATTTTTGTACTTTAAATGAATGCAAGTAAAAGTAAAAAATAAAAAATTTTAGCTCATATTTAAAAATGACAATTATTTATTAATTATAGACAAATTATTGATTCTGGCTTAAATACGTAAATAAATAAAAACTAAACCTGAGCATGAAAAGAACGCTCCTACTTAACTGAACCCGGAAACAAATTTCTATTTAAAGTTTAGGGGATGACAAGGAAAAACTTCTTGAATTAACAGTTGCATTCGTATGCGTAATTTTTGTTTTTCTCATTTTACCTGTTTGACGTGGGCGCGGCGCTCGAATTGAATCCCCGCTGGATTATGGTCAGTAATGTCAAAAGCGATTGCCGCCGTTCCAGAAGTCAATGAATCCGATGAGTTGACAGCTGTTGCTGCTGCTGCTGCTGTTACAGCTGCTACTGTTGTTGTTGTTGTTGTTTTTGTTGTAGCTGGTTTTATTGTTGTTGTTGTTGTCGTAGTTGTTGTTGTTGGAGCTGCGGCTGCGGCTGGCACAGATATGGAATCAACATTGCCATCCATCAAAGCATCTGCCGCCTGCAACATATGCGGCATGGGCAACAAGTTGATGCCGCCAACGGAACTGGGACCACTCTCATTATTGTTATTGCTGTTGTCGCTGTTGCTACTGCTCGTGCTGCTCCTTAATCCAATTTCGATAACAATCTTGTTGGGCTGCTGCTGCTGCTGCTGTTGCATTTGATTTGGTTGTTGTGTGGATATGAAACGCTGTAAATTCTTCGGATGCGTTGCCGCCGATATGTAATTTAGATCGCTTTTCGATAAATGATGCTGATGCAGCGTCGAATATTGCTGCTCAACGAGGGCGGCACGCGTCTGTGCCGCCTGATGGCCCCCATTGGCAGCCGCCGAATCGCTGGCGACCTTCTCGCGCAACTTCACAATGTTCGATATGTTGATGCTGTTGGTCAGTGTGATGCCCGTTATGCAGACCAGGACGATGGTCACTAGGACGCCGCAGATGACTAACGTGGGCATGCGGAAACATTTTCGGTTGCACATTTTGCCTAAATTGGCTGCTATCGTCTATCGATTAATCGTTATATGTTCTTATCGTTATCGCTGTGTCGCTTTCTGTTTTGTGAGGCTAACATGCACACACACACACATAGACACACACACACGTACACAAAGGCACGCAATTTGTTTTGTTCGCACGCTTTGCACTTTGGTTCAGTCGCCAGCGATCTCGTTCAGCTCGATTCGATTCGACTCGGCTCGGCTCGGCTGAGTCTTGAGTTAGTTTTAGTTTAAGTTTAAGTTTGAATTTGCTTCGCTTTAATTTAATTTGCTTTCGCTCTCTGCCGCCCGCCTCGTTCGCATTCAACGTCTGCTGCGTTGGGCTGCTGAAACTCGAATGCAGCTACTGCAGCGACGCTAATGCACTCTGCACATTTGCTTTGACACCGTTTTCTCACTCTCTTCGCTCTCCGTTTCGCTCTCTTGCTTAGCTGCTCAGCTGCGACAGCTTCAGCTGCTCGTTCACCTTGGCGCCGGCGCCACTGCTCCCGGTCGCGTTGGCGGCGAAGACGTCGCAGCTGCGCGCTGCTTCAAACGAATTTGCATGATGTTAAATACTATTGTTGTTGTTGTTGTTGTTGTTTTTGCTGCTGCTGCTGCTGCTGCTTTGGTTTATGTTAAGCTGCTTGATATTTTTACCGTTTTTGCTTATTTGCTTATTTACTTTGTTATTTTGTGTTTTCACTGCTGCGCCTGCACCAAACAAAAAAACAAAAAAAAGTCAACAAATGTCGCGAATTGTTTTCCCAATTTCGGGGCGCGGCATGCGCCAAAAATAATGAGTAACACATTTCAGTGTGAATGCACTGCAATAAGCCATAAGCAGTTAACTTATTTTCATCTTAAGTGACCTCCGATTAAGCTATGTATTTGAATCACAAGAATCTTTGCGGCGCTTTTCGCGTTTCGCGTTCCATCGGCTGAACGAATGCAAACCAATTTGTCACTGATTACCACTAATTGAAATGTCTTTAGCATGTTTAATTGAAAACGTAATCCGTTAATTCCCAAAACGCGCGCAGTTCGTTGACACAAGTCCACCTTCCCGTTCCCCTTTGCCTATGCCCCTCGCCATGCACCACACCTTACCACATGTTCGGGGACTGCGCAGTTAATTTACGAAATCGTAGCCAAGGAAACGAACGCATATAAAATGAGCCAAGTTAACAGTTATCTCGACTGCAAGGTGCCCTGTCATAGAGAACTATATATATATATATTTATATATATATGTATGCCCCACAAAAATCACGACTCCTTATCAATAAATAAGCAACAGCAAAAAACTTTTGCGCATTGTTATATGAGTAAAAAAAAGAATACAGCAACTTGCCACGCAATGTGTCTCAATCAAATTATATCCAATTGTGAATCTATTTTTATTATTTTGTGAACAGGGTATAGAAAAATACTCAGGCCATGTTTTGCCACTGTTAAAGGGCTCTTTCATCCAAATTAATTAAACAACAAAGACGCAGCTTCATTAATTGAAATAAATCGAAAAAAAAATGAGGCAAAAAACTAAAGCTTGCGTCACAAAACTGACCAAGTTTGGAACGTGAGAAAGATGAGTGGAGTGGAGTGGGTGGTGCGACGCGGAAGGGGAGGCACCACTTTATTTGCCGATGTCATTCGCCCAAAAATATTTCGTCTAGCCAATAGGCGTTAATATTCAATTAAGCGAATTTCTTTGCCACGTTTTCTTTGGTGTATGTGCGTGTGTGTGTGTGTGTGTGTGTGTGTTGTGTGGTGTGCGAATGATACACTCATGCGTGTGTAAGAGTGTCAAAGCTCTCGCATGCCGCTCAATTAAATCCGCAAGTGTGCCACAAACGCAATGGTGCCCCAAAGCAAATCGAACCCGAGCCCAACTTTGAATTCCCCAACTTGGACTGAGATGGAAAGGAACACTGTGAAGGGAGCAAAAGGACGACACGCCTAAGCTGATTCCATGACCACAACAAAATAATAACAATAAAAAAATATTACATGGTTAAGTCCGATATGGTATTAAAAAAAGCAGCCGATTGATAAGAATATTGCATAACTATACTTAATAAGTTTGCTACCTTTTTCAATAGAGACTTAGCTGAGAACTGTGAGAAGCTATTAAGTATTAGTAAGTATTAATCAGATGGCTAATTGATTATTTTGTTAACGTGTTCAAATTACAAATACAAAGGTAGTGGAAAATTGTTGCCTTAATGTTGCACAACACAAACTTATCTTTCAATCGACATTATCAATGACAGATATACGACCGATTCCAAGTGATAACATTGCAGCTACGTAATGTTCTGATAACGGTAAAACACCAGCTGATAACAGGTGCAAAAAAACCTCCCCTTGGGGGGAATTGGGCAAGTCAGTTTATCGTTTTTCCCATACAATTGAAGGTGGTTAGCGGTAATATAACTGTGGCAGATATAGGAAATTCAATTTGGGGCGTGGCTGGCAATTATGTGGCACCAATATACCCTAAAATGCCAGTGATAGCAGGGCATCGAAATGCCGTTAATATTTTGAGCTTTTAATTGCTTTTTTATGCATTTGTTTGAATTTATTGTTATTTTCATATATAGATAAGTACTTGGACAATCACTTATATAAACACATTTAAACCCTTGACAATGCATGCCACAACTAAAAGGTATTATTTAAAGACACACACATTTGCCTCTTGTTCGTGCCTCTTCAGTAGTGTGTCGGCTTTGTGTGCAGCATCAGGCATGAAATTTGCGCTCGACTTTCGAGTAATTATTTTCAACAGCTTTTAAGCTGCAGCACAGCTCAAGGCGTCAGCCGAGACGAAACAGATGTGGCCACATGCAACAAGCGGCAAGCAGTGAACGAATAAGAATAAGATAAGGTACTGTGCATTTGGGCCAGCCAGGATGCAAGCGAAGAAGCAGCAACGATTGTTGCAACCAGTATTCGTTGGCAAGTTTATTAAATTGCCGCAAGTAAATTGCAATTTCGCATAGCACAATTTTGTGCGCCACCAACAAAAACAAAAGTAAAAAAAATAAAAATAAAAAAATGAACCACAATTTTTCAGCGAAAATCCGCAAGAGAGCCACGCCCTCTCGCTGCACCTGCAACCCGCCTAGTGCTGCACTAGTGTCTGCTGCTGCAGCCTGCCTCAGACTGTCAATCAGTATTTCATTCCGTCTGTCGGTCCGTCAATGCACCTGACAGCTTCCCAGACGAACGCTCAGCTCACCTCAGTTCAGCTCAGCTCAGCTCAGTCCGTGCTGTGTCCGCAGAAGTCTCTGACGCGTTCATCCGCTTGCAACATTTTCCACGAAACTTGCATTTGAAACATTTTTTCAGATTGCATACACACATCAAGACACACACACACACGCAGTTATGAGTGTCAGAATAAAGCCAAGGGGACCTTCAAAATTCATTTCCATTCAAATATAGCGATTTGCACTCTTTTTCTCAATGTAAAATTAAAAACAAATTTACCGCAAGAAAACGATTTTCTTTACTTTTTATACGCTAAACCCAATGAGAATTGGTAAAAAGTAAAATTGTCCAAGGCTGACTAATATACAAATGAATCATCGTCGAACCCATAAAGTATATATAGTACATATATATATATATGTATATACCTTAATCAACACTCGAATCGAACCGATCCGATCCGATCCGAGAGATAACAGATACTTCAAATTTGTAACATAAGTTCTCGAATTTCGAGTATATTTGATAACTTATCTTGATCGTTAAAGATCCATTACTTATATCAATAAAAGCCACAGCTCTAAAGATAACCAATTAAAAACATATAATATTTATTATATTTTCTGTATATATTCTCTATGTAGTGTATTTACACTAGATAATTTTTTGCTAACTTTAATCTGTAATTTCCTATTTTTTATCCATTCAAAGTGGTGTCAAGATTGGAATAATTGTGTTTATTTATTTTGTAAATTTAAATTTATCAAATATTTGCATAAAAAGTGTTTTACTTTTAAAATGATAAAATGTAAATTTTTTTTAAGGAAAAGAAACATTAACTCGAATAATGAAATAAATGTGGTAAAAAAAACCAGCAAAACGAAGGGCAATTCTGGTTGTTACTGTTGGCCTACTGTCAACAGGGCTGACATCTCCACATGCGCCGCAGATTATTATTAATTATTAAATAATTAACTACCTGATGTCTTTTTCACTGGCGGCAACAAAACAAACAAACAAACAAACAGATGTGCACAACAACAACAACAACAATGAGAATCTTAGAACAACAACAAAAAAAAAAAAATGTTGCCAATAAATATTTATTAATCTTGTTGTCCACAAACAAAATGTCATTAATTATACGAATAAGCCAAAAGAGAAGCCAAAAGCGGAAATTGAAGAAGGCAAAAACCGTGCAAAAGGCTCGATTCACACTCTTTTGGCTTATATAACTCGATGAATTTGGCCTAAATTTACTTAACTCAACTTAGAGATAAACACTTTGCAAATAATTAACTATTGCCAGAGAAATAATTTGAATTTTAGGTAGGATTTTAATTATTTAATTGGAGCTTGAAAATTTCAGAAAATATTTTAAATATAGAAAATATTTAAATTATGAATTTTATAAAAACTCAATTACGAGAATCAATCCATAAACTAGAAAATGAATTTATTTATTTTTCTATTTATCAGCTTATCTGTTGCATGTCAAATTTATTGAATCATGTTTATTAAATCTACGATTGTAAATTGAATGTTGCAATGTTGCAAGGTTAATAGCTAAATGAAATTGCATTCAAGTCATACATGAATCAGTAATGCGATGCTTCGAATGTGGCAGCAAAGTGTTTGTGGCCAAATGTGGAATGGACTTTAATGCCAATGTGTTGGCCATTTAACATTTAGTTGTTAGCCCTACACATACACACACACACACACATACACACACACATATATTGACAGCCAACTTAAGTCTCATTATAATTATCGCACTCGGAGATGTGCGAGAGCCGCTTGAGAAAGTGTGCCAACCAAAGATAGAGACCCAAAGAGGCTTTGCCACCAGTGGAGGCCAGGGGCCACAAGACGCTCGACTAATTAGAGATTCGTTCCAAGGATGAAGCGCTCTTTCAGTGGCTGTTTCTGTTTCTGTTTCTGTTTCTGTTGCTGTTTCAGCTTTGTTGATTTTAGTTGGCTTTGGTTGAAATTGAATCGTGAGACGAAGTCACATTTGTATTCTCAGTTAGATTCGCAAATAGCCAAGGACGCGCGTGAGAGAGAGAGAGGGGTAGAGAGAGGGGGAGAGTGCAGCCTTGGATGTAAATCGGGAGATGTGACACAAAAACGACACCAAATTAGACACATCTGCTAAAAGCACAAAGCACAAGAAAAAGAGAAACAAATTTTACCCTTTTAAGCGCCATTTTTAATGGGTTCAGAGTAAAAAAAAAAAAAAAAATAGAAAAAACACCCTGCAAGGCCGCCAGGAGCTATTTGTGTGCCCAGTTAATGCAGGAGCCGCAATTGGACGAGTCGGAAAATGTAATGCACTGAAAAGTGCCTGCCAAAAATTAAGCACAAGGTTCACACCTCAAAGTAGACCAAATGCAAAAAAAAAAAAAAGCAGTAACAATTGAAAGGTTCGAAGGACCGAAGGACTCATTTGGTAGTCCTTAATTAGACATTAACGTCAGTGGCACTAATGTGACATTTGATGGCATACAGAAGTCATGAGTTTCCAAATAGCTCAAACTTAATGGAACCTGAGTTAATTCTGTGGTACGTGGCATTATTGTTCTAATTGATCGTGTGGCAGTCTATCTGCTTGCCTCAACTTGTGAAGAGCAAATGTGTGTTATTTAAAGTGTTGCAACTTGACTAAAACTTTGTAAAAGTTGGCCGCTCTTAGTTATTAAAATCAGCTTAAACAGCTAACTGATAGTCAGGATAAGAATGAATAACTCAAAACAGTCTTTTATTTTATGTCAAACCGGAACCGGAAATACAACTTTAGCCATTGCTGAAAGAACAAACAAAAACATGAAAATAATTGTTGGTTACTTGGTTTACGATTATTTATTGGTCTCACTGTATATATATATATATATATATATATATAAATGTAGTCGATATATGTTTGTAGCAATGTCAGCATGTTGGGACTCTTCTGTCTTGTTATTATGCAAGCAAGAGTTGATGCCACAAGACATAATAAAGCCACACAGTAATCCTGTTGTCTGCACAGCTAAAACACATGGGAATTATTATCAAGACTGATGTGATAAGATAATGGTATTGCAACGGTAAAGGAACAAGGAGCTGCTGCAACAACTGGCTAACTGGCTGCTAACGGCACTTTGAATTATTAAAAGTGCAGCGAGGCAGCTGCACCATTACGAGAGACGAGCAAAGGAACAGCACGCAACAAACAAGAAGCAACAAGAACAATGCAAAAGGAATTCAAACGCAAGTCACAATTGTGTGGCATGGCCATTGTGTGTGTGTGTGTGTGTGTGCCACACTGTGTGTGCCCCACTGCTTGCAAGTGTCCTGTTGCCGTCGTTACTGTCCGGCTGCGCTGTGTCATGTGTATTGCATTTGATGTTGTTAAGCAGAGGCAAACACGATATGTTCATTCAATCTAATTTGGCTTGCAACCATCCTGCTGCTCATGTGGCTGACTGCTACAAGTCTTGCCCCCAGTTCCCGAATCAAAATCAATACAAGCGCAAAATGAACGCAAAGGAACAAAAATATATATAGAAATAAAAAAAACATGAAGCAAAAGTAACCTTTAATTAGTCAATGTCAGGGACAAAACTCAATTGTTGACAGCCCCCCCCCCCCCCCCCCCCCAAAAAAAACAAAAACAAGTCGGAAATTGGCTGCTGCAAACTGCAGCCGTCGTTTTTTTGGCAGACAGCCAGACATGTCTGACAACTCAGTTTGTCTCCCTCTCCCCCCACCCAGTCCCTCTCCCTCTTTCTCTCCCTCTCCCTTTGCAATGCTATTTCGCTTATCTCGCAGCCGCACCCCATTCGAGTGCCGCATTTGCATTTCAATTCGAAGAAACAGGTGCCTCCTGTTGATACAACATACAAGTTGCAAAATGTTTTCATCCAAACACACACTTTGGCGTCTTCTTATGCAAAACGGGGCATGTGTCTTTTTTGGAGCAGTAACAAAAACAACAACAACAACAAAACATATAAATGCGACCACACCGAAGATTGCATACCCTTCTAAATTGCTGACAATTCAATTTTGAGTAAGGAATTTAGGAATCCATCGATGGTTCCTACGAGGAAATATATTAGAAGCATTCAACACACTACTGACTATATATAGTCTATTCCATTCTTAATGATTTTATAATATGGTAATCCTAATATTGCGCAATTTGGCTAAGTTTATTGGTAAGTCAAAAAGTTTTTTTTACCAAAAAGTTTTTCCTCATCCATTTAAAAATACGGATAAATGTGATTTCATTTTAATATCAATATCAATTCGACTAGTGATGCTGATCAAGAATATATATACTACTATACTCAACCACGACAACTTTATAACAAATGAATTGGGGTTTCCACGGGATACCCAAAAAAAAAACAGTTGTTGGTTGCAAATGTGGGGTTTTTTTTTTTTTGGTAAGATGCAAGGCTAAATAGCGTTGAGGTCGCAACTACTGTTAGTGAATTGGCTAACATCGGAGATAATATGCTATTGCAATTGTTTTAAAAACCGGGTCAAGTTCGATAAATGGAATTTTCTGTAATACGGTATTTACACAGCATTCCAATGAGATTATTGCATATTGTTTGCTGTGGTCTTAGCACGGTTGCAATTGCAACTGGGTGGCTGGATGGAAAGTGGCAACCACATGCGAATCAAAATTGAATTACTGATGCTGCAGTAGGAGGAAACGTGCAACTGCAACACATACATCACAGATATACACAGATATATACAGGTAATGCCACCAGTAAACGCTTTTGTCTGGTTAGTTTTTTTTTTATATTTATTATTATTGCCTCATCCGCTTAAGTGGTAAAGATATGAATTGATATTGATTTAAAGGAATTGTTGGCATAACTCCAGGCAGGTGATAAGCATATGGCCGGATAGAGATAAACTCCGCCGGACACTTTATTAGTTTTGCTTCAATTCCATTTGCAAGCATGACGATTATCTTGTTTTTATGGTCTAAATATATAGATAAATATACAGATGATTGTATGTATAGTAATAATATCTGTATATCAATTCAAGCTGTGCTTTCAATGGAATTGTTGAGAATCAGTTTTTATGCATTTGCAGTTTGTGATTCTAATTGCCATTGTTTGACATGGCTGCAATTTCAATTATCCGGCAAAAGAATTGGTTACTTGTTTTGCTTGCGGACCGCATCTGGCTGACAGGCATCAGCTGACTACCGACAAAGGACAACTGCGAGCACATGCCACAAAATGGAATCAAACTTGACAATTAAAATGCAACGAGATACACACACACACACACACACATCCGCACACACACACACACATGTTTTGGCAGTAAAAAAAAAAAACAAAAAATATAGAAATACAACCAATATGGAAACGAGAGACGGGGGTTGCCTGGTTGCCAAAAAGTCAGTAAATTATTTTTACAAATTTGCTATCCACTGCTGCAGTTGCAGTTGCAAATAGACAAATGGCTGGCCAAACAGCAGGGCCAACAAAAATTGGCAAGGCATAGAAACAACAAAAACACACACACAGCAGTTTGCGCCAAAAGTTAGGAAGGCTGCTGCGAAAATAAAATATATACAATAGAATATAAAAAACGAATACGGAAAATTAAATAAAAACGAGGTGGCAACGCTTAAATACCCTCAGTGCAGTAAATGAATGCAGAATTAGAATACCTATCGATAAATAAATTTCTGAAATCTGGCAATCTGTAAAGGTTCAAGTGATCGATAAAGATCGATTTGGAATAAGAAGAATCTTTAAATTGAAATCTGCCGTAAAAAGAGGGGTGTAGCCTAATATACCCTATAAAAAATAAAAAAAAAAAACACACACACAAGAGAGAATAACAAGCCTGACATCATGTGCTGATAAATTGCGGATTTTAATTTTTTTCCCTCGCTGTTGGCCTGCTTTCATTGCATACTTTGAGGCGGAGCCGCAAGAATTATGGACCGGCGACAAAAAGCCGTGGAAAGCGAAATGAATTATTAATAATGTGACCAAAGTCGCAGTCACTAGAAAAAGAAGAAAAAAGAGAGAGAAAAAGAGAGAAAAAAAGAGAGAAAAAAAGGAGAATACAGAAAAAGCCGCTCTGAGCCGATGACCACAAAACCCAAAGTCAATAAAATGCAAAAGGCTTGTAAAGTAAACCACACGATAACCAAAACCAAAAACCAAAAACCAACAACAACAACAAACAGCGATAAATGTATATTTGTCTTGACATCAAATCAGACGTGTCAAACTGGAGTCCTGGGCACAGAACACAAGTGGCCAAGAGAGCAGCCCACATAAGCCTCGTCCTCGTCCTCGTCCTGCGACGCTTTTCTCATGCCTCCATATTTTCGATTCGATATGAGAACAGGTCAACGGAAGGCAGACAGGCAGACAGAGGGGCAGACAGAGGGACAGAGAGAGGGACAGAGAGACAGACACCATTCGGCAGTTAGATGGCGGGACATGTGTGTTCATAGATGGGTTGTCTTCAAAGTTTCAGCGAAAGCAATTTCAAATATATAAATTTATATATATGTATATAAATATTTGTATATATAATAGACTACTTTTCAAAGTTTAACATGCAAAAGCGATTTGTGTGGGACTTATAAAACACAACAAGACAAGGACTGCTTAAGGACTTTATAATTGGGCAGAGGGGGGATGTACGGGTTTGTCAAGAGAAAACTTTTCTTCTTTTTGTTTTTTTTTTTTGTCTTTTGTTAAAAATGTGCTCAAACTTATGGCAATTCATGTGCTGGTGGCTCCTTTGAGATGCTTAAAGCACAATCCCATAAATATATATGCAAAACAATCAAAAGAAGAACTTGGCAGTAGATTAAGCTAAAACGGAAGCAGTCATTGTAATCGAATCGAAGAAAGAGACTCCAAATGGGAAAGCTACAAACTGAAAGGATACGGAATGCATAAAGCTGCTAACTGAAAGGAAGGATTTTGAATAAAATTAATTTAAATATACGCAAAATGTGTTGTCTGAAGACAATTGGTTATTTTTGCAAAAGCTAAAGCTGTTGTTATTTTTAAGCGATATCAGAGATTTGCATATTCATTTCTGAGCAGACACCGAAACTGGTCATATTTGCAGCGCCTGTTTTTTCTATAAATTATCGATAAATTATCGATTAATATCGATTACAGTGCTGTCAATGCTGTTGCAACAATTGAAACAGCCCTCGTCTGGATTTGACTATGCTGTTCATGTTGGTGTCGCTGTTAGCTGATAGCACACGTAGCGACACTGAGCAGACGAGGCCTGCATTTGTTGCACGCCAACCAAAAAAAAAATTAAAGCAAAAAAAAAACACACACACACAAGCAACAAACAAACAGCAAACAAACAACAACAAACAACGACAACATCGGCTTAGCCTGGCTTTTATTCCAGCGCTTAAGTGCACTCCAGTTGGCTGTAAACACACACGCGCCTCTCTCTAAGCGCGAGCTAGTCATATAAAATTACACTCACTGGCAATGTGGGCGTAACCGCAAGTAAGTGAGGCAAGTGAGGCAAGTAAGGCGGCAGGCAGCAGGGCGGTGCATATGGCAGACATGATATGCTTTTGTCTAGGCTCAACAGGATGCGGCATTGGGAGGATGTGTGCGAGTGTATGTGTGTGAGTGAGTGTGTGTGTGTGTGTGTGTGTGTATGTGTGTGAGTGTATGTGTGAGTGTGTGTGTGTGAGTGAGTGTGTGTGATGCGAGGCCATAAAGCTGCTTGTTTCAGTTGTTCAACTTTGGCTTTGCCTTTTGAGCTTTGGTTTAAGCTTCAAATTCAGTATCAACATCAAGTTTAGCTGCAGTAGCATCAACATCGACATCGACATCATCATCAACATCACCATCGACATCAGCATAAGGATTAGCAGCAGCAGCAGGAGAAGAGTCATCTGTCCGTGTTACCTGCCACCATTTTGTTTGTTATTATGTTGCTCAAGTGAAAAATTACGCTTTTTGCGCTACTCTTTTACAGCTCTCAATGTTTGTCTGTCTGTCTCTGTAAGTGTGTGTGCGTGTGTGTGTGTGTTTGCGTTTGTTTGTATTTAGACAAATGTATAGCGCCTGTAATCATACACACTCACACACACACTCATAAGAGTTGTGTGGCACAGATTTTCATGTGCAATTTGCAACGTTATTTTTGTGGTTTGTATACCCTATGCCAATTAAGAAGGGCATAAACAATATGTGGTAATACATGTTACACAAACACACACACACACATACACACACACGCACACACACACTAGTTAATCTCTATGTTTATTGCATGCTCTGTGATCTTTGAACTACACTAATTAAAACAGCAGCTATTTTAATAGAATCTGCACTATTTTAAGACAAAATCTATTATTTTTAGTATTTTAATTAAATTCAATGTATTATCAGTTACAACCATTTCTATGTTTATGTTATAGATTATAAATTCACTGTCTCTTTCATACTGATACAAATCAATGTTTTATAGCCTTTAAATAGGTTGATTAATGTTTAAATATAATTGCTACATAAAAAAAAAAAAAAAATTAAAAAATAGATTTTATAGCTATTTGCTTTGATTTATTAATTTATTAATTGAAACAGAGTGTGAAACTGGAAGCGCAATCGTAATTTAAACGTTTGAAATTCAGAAGCGGAAAAGCGATCTTTCTAACAATTTTTGAATAATTTGGAAACCCATTTGAAAATAAAACTCTAATTAGAATATATAGTGTATATAGTATATAGTATATAGTATATAGTATATAGCATATAGATATAGTTCTCCTCTCTTCCCAGCTTCATATTTTAAATATAAATATGCATATTCAAAACTGCAAGTTTATTTTTAAACTTGATTTAGGATAGCTCCTAGTCGAAAACTAATAGCACTTACTTTGTTTCCTTTTTTATATATACGCACATACAGTGGCTCGAAGCATAATTCGAGCAGTGCCTAGCAAAAAATTAAAAGTCCCGTAAAGTTTAAACAAAGAAAAAAACGCAAAATGTTTAAATGCCAATTTGTTTAATGTTATATCGCATTTGAAAAGGAACTGTGGTTTTTATTAAAATATTAATTAATTAATTAAAATTAGTCAAAAACTGAAAACATATCCAAAATAATTATTGAAGCTTATTTCGAGCAGTTTTAAAAAAGTTACATATTTGGCGTATAAAAGCTTAAATAAGGATGTTAATACTTAGTATGATATCCTTTAGCCTTAACAACTTCCCTTAACCTATTATTCATGGTAGATACCAGCTTCGGGGTAATTTCTGGACTGATCCTGCTCCACTCATCCAGCAGAGCATTTTGAGATCTTGTTTGCTGGATATGTTGTATTTCCGGATGTTATTTTCCAGCAGAGCTCACAAATTTTCATCAACATATAAATCCGGAGACTGGGCCGGTGGAATTATCATGTGGGGGCAGTTCCAGATAAGCCAGGACTGTATTATTCCGGACTTATGCTTGGGGTTTTTGTCCTGGTAGATCCGGAAAGTACGTGGGATTCTAGCTTCTCGGCACTTTCGAGTAAATTTTCCTTTAGTATATCAAAGTACACATTCCTGTCCATTGATGTTTCAACGAACACAAAATTTCCGTCGCGGGCTGCCGAGATAGATGCCCATACCAGGACACTTCCTCCGCAGTGCTTGACTGTTGCCTTCAAATTTTTGGGACTCAGCTCAGTATTGGAGTGTCGCCACACATAATTCCGTCCGTCCGAGCCAAAAATTTTTAATTTGTACTCAAATTCAAATATGACTGTGTTCCAGAACTCCAAATCCTTGTCCAAGTGGATTTTGACGAACGTCATCCTATACCCTATAGTTTTGCGCTTATAAATTTCTTTTTCCGTGGTTCTCGGGCATTAAAGTCTTGGTTGCGCAGAACTTGGATCACAGTTCCCATACTGAACTTTTTTCTTATTTCATCCTGCACTTATTGAGTCAGTTTTTGAGCCGATAGCTTAAGATTTCGCCTTGTTTTCCTGATGATCCTCGGCTCGTCCTGCTCGGTGAAAATCGGATTTGGTGTCATTCCGCCCTCGTCCTCTGTCCGATTTTCGTCGACGAAACTCCAAATGATGTAGAATACAGTTGAGGTGTTTAGATTAACCATTTTAGCTATTTTTGGATGTGAATATCCAATTTTTAAGTGTTCCAGGATGATTTTCCGTTGATCAATGGTAGTCGGTTTGCCCATGGTCCTTGTTGGCTTATTACACCCGAAATGCAGGGAAAAACTAAACTGACGTAGAAGGATTGGTCTATTTATACCGAAAATATTCAACTTTAGGTAAAAAATCCGGATTTTATGGCACCCAGGTGTCCATAACGTAACTGTTCGAAACATGCTTCGACCATAAAAAGAGGTACTTTCTTACATAACCCTACCTAGCAGGTAGAAAACCCACAGTTTATTAGGGTCATATATTAATTTTTGTGGTCAATACATGTACCTATCATGGGTCTTTGGAATTTTTGAAAAATATTGAATAATGAGTTTATGGCAGGCAATTCAATTTTTTGCTAGGCACTGCTCGAATTATGCTTCGAGCCACTGTATATACATATACATATACATATATATATATATATAAATCTGTGTATATACATATATATGTATCTGTGCATATTTAAAATAAAAATTCGTGTGAAGCATTTTTCAAGCATGCTGAGCGCGAATATAAATTTTGTTGATATCTCAACTTGTGTCCCTGAGGGGGCGGCGCCACGCGGTGCACGATTTTGTGGTCGTGGGCGTAATTTTGAAATTGTTGCATGAGTTTTTTCATCTCTCTGTTATATTTTTTTTTTTTCATTTATTTAATTATGCAAAGTTATTTCTGATTATTATGCATTTATTATGGCTGGCAATTTAAATGCCTGAATAACAAAAAAATAACAAAAAAACTTTCTAAATAAGAGGATAAAAGGATCTTCGTATATTTAACAGGAGTATTCAGAGCATAAATTACATCGATGATGCTAAACATTTTCCTTAATTCAGGTTCAGCCGATTAGGTAATAATATAAAGAATAATACACTAATATCTGAATAAATCAGAAACGACGCAGTGCAGTTTTTCAATGTGAATTCTTTTTCAAAAACAGTTCTCATTTCTGGAAGAATATTTTGAATATCAATTTGAACATTTAAAGACCATTAACGGATAACGATGTTTCGATACATATATGCATATGTATATACAGATATATATAAGTGTGACCGATGCAGATGCATTTAAATCCACTTTAATATGCTGGGCACATTTTTATGTTTACCGCTGGTTGCTTTGTGTCATTCACTCATTAAAATGTAAACACAAAAAACAAACAACACACAGAAACACCCACACACACACACACACACACACAATATATATATATGTATACACAACAACAAAAAGGTGTAAAAGAATGTAAAGAGTGCCCAAAATGGCGTCAACAACACATTGCACATCCGCTGATGCCCGCAGCCTGCAGCGGCCAGCATCCTGTGCATCCTGCAACTTGCAACGTGCAACGTGCTACGAGTAGTGCCATAACCATAATTAATACCAGCACATAACAATGCGAGCCCGTGTTCTGCCAACCACGGGCCTTCGAGCTGGACTCAATGCTCCACCAGCCTCAGCGCCAGCCTCGTTGCATTGTTTATTGTTTATTAACGTTGCTGTTGGCGCGTTAAGACGACAGACGACAGATGACAGACGACAGATGACAGACGACAGACGACAGACCAACCAGGCGTTTGAGCCTCGGTAAGGTAAACAAACGCGTTAACCACTTTATGTTTGGCTGGGGTTTTCCTGATTCCCGATTCTTGCTACTTGCCACTGTTTCGGTTTAATTGTTTTTTTTTTTTTTTTGTCTTTTTTCGTTTTAGGTTCATGTGTTGTGCAGAAAGCTGCCACTGCTGTTGCTGTTGCAGGTAGCCTTGAACATAACACTGGTGCACACAGAGCACACAGCCGACTGTGGCAAAAAGATAACAACGTTGACGAAGTGGCACAAGAGTTCAGTTAGTTGCCCGATTGACACTGAATCGCGAGCGTGCGAATGTTGCGTGATGGAGTTGACGCTTCCAGCGCAGACGACACATTAAACGCGCCAGAGCAAAACATCAACACACAACCAGCAGCGAGCAGCAGGGCGGACCGACGGACAGGCGGGACAGCCGGATCGGACAGCCCGACGAACAGGCGCAGCGACCAAACGGCACACAGTTGGGTCCAACGCAGAACGGACGGCCCAAAACAGTGTCAGCCGAGCGAGCCACGACACCCGAACGAGCCGAACCCCATTCGGCAATCGAACGAACGGCAGTCGAGTCGAGAGGCGAGTCTCAACGAGTTGCCCGCTGTCGAATGGGAGACAAGCAGCTTATTCGCAACCCACCTCAAATACCCTTTTTCAAATGTATCCAAGTCACAAGTCACAAGAGATTTAAGTTCAAATTAAGATAAAATAAAATCAAAAGGACGTAAACAAAATATAAATAATATAAATTAAACCTTATCCGAAATCAAAATCCACTAAAATGTACAAGTATATTTAAAGATTTTATTTATATATTCATTAATGTTAACTACAATACAATAATATTACAATTATTAAGACGAGTAGCGAATAGACATTCAGCACTGATAATAGTGATTTAATTTAATTGTTGTACTAAATTACAGTTTCTATCAATGTCTTATGTTGTCTATTCCAAAATCCGTTGTAAATGCACATTCCACGTTATTTTAGAGATGTACCCGGCAAGAACATTGCTAATGAACCCCTTTTCAAGTTGTCTTGAGCTTTTCCCAAGCCACCAATGCTGAGTTTGGCATCGCGCGTGTTTTTGGCGCCAAAAAAAATGTGTGTTCACTTTGAAAGCTGGTGCAAAGAGCTTTTTAGAAAAGCTCCTCCAATGCGCACATTGAACGGCGAAACGACTTGGCAAACGGAACGGGCAAACGAACATTGGTTCAGCTCAATGCAGCAGAAGCTTCTTCTTCAGTTGCTTCGTCACCGCACAGCAGAACGGTCGAATGGTCTGCGGCTGTTGCGGACAAGATTTCTGGCCGATAGATGGGTCTGTGGTCACGAATCTGGCTGTGCGAAATTAGCAAGGCAGCCAAGGATAAAATGGCACAGCCAAATGCCCAAATGGCCAGACAGAAGTCACTAGGGGTTATCTGCAATAGAAATTAATGCGATTTGACCTGGCCAAGCGACAAGGAAACTGCTAATTGCGACCAACTATTTGTCTGACTAAATTTACTCTGCGCTAAGCTTTGTAGACTCAGACTCTGTAACTTGTTCCAGATGATCTGAAATTAATTATTAGATTCGCTTAAGCAAATCAGGCTTACTTCCATCTGTTCTAAGACCCAAAAAAATATGGAACATATATTTGTTAAATTTACCTTTAAAAAGTTTCTTACTTACTTTCTTAATTTAAGTTGTGCTAATTATAGCTCTAATTTTGCATTGATTTTGTTTTCAACGATTTCGTATAAAGTTAGCTATAAGCAGATTCGCTTTAGTTAAATTTGTTACGAATCAAAACAAATCGCACACAAAAAAACAAACAACGAAACACTGATTTTTATTCAGTTCATCAAATATTGATGAGTTTCTGAAAAAAAAAAATTTATTTAGAGTAAAAAATGTAATTAAAAAAAAACTGTTTAACTTTGTTGACGCTTTCAATGAACACTGAACAAACACATGTCAGTATATATATATATATATATATTTACAATAGTACAATGCAGTTGTTTGTGGCAAGTGATGTTGTTCAATGATGTTGCCGCTGCTGCCGCTGGTTATTGACACAAATCGGTAGACTATGCCGGACAGTGCTGGTTGTTGTTCTGGCTTGTTGTTTTTCATTTATCTGCATGCATAGCACGAAAAGCACACACACACACACACACACACACACACACACACACACACACACACACCCACACACGAAATTGTAATTTGTGAAAGCCAAGCCCGCGCACTGGGCCAATTAAATGTCACCAAGTGTCCAAAACAGAGTCAAAAACTAAACAATTTTCATGAATCCCCAACATGTGTGTGTGTGCTTCTGTGTGTGTGTGTGTGTGTGTGTGTGTGTGTGTGGGGGCGCATTTAAATTGTGGGTGTATTTGCGAAAATATACGCAATAACTAAATGAACTGTGGAAAGCAGTCAAAATGAGTCCGATGAGTTGCAAAAATGGATTCGCTGCATGAATGCTTCAGCCTTGCTATAAACAATAATCACTGATCGCAATCTATATATATATATATATATATATATATATATATACATATATATTCTGACTACTACAATTAAAACTATAGCCATCCCCCCACCCAGAAAAAATAAATAATGTAGAATAAATTGTTAATGAGCAATCACGAACATTTTATGCTCAGCTTGGCCTGACAAATGTTGCTTCCGATACAATCAGGGGCACTCATGAAGTGCTAATGATGTTAACAATAAATAGCAGGTACCCTAACAACAATAAAACTACAATATTTGGCCAACATTCGAGTAATCGTTGCCTACCATCTATTGTTTATCTCAAAGGTTCGTTGACCGATCACCTGCTGCTGGTGCCATTAATTATCCGCCAGCTGAGAGCGAGAAGAGCATCGATAAACATACATGTTTATCGATATATACATACATATATATATATATACATGTATATATATTTATTTATAAGCAACAGAATTGCCGAAATGCCTTAGGGTATATGCTAATTTGATCAGAATATACTAACAATAAAAGCAAAAACAAGAAAGGAAAGTTATCTTCGGCACGCCGACGTTTGCATACCCTTGCAGAAGACAATTAATCATTTAAGCCCGATTTTGATTTGTTTTAAGCTCATTTGATTTACATGTTTTCTTTCCCTTATAAAGGGTAACTTGCCCATCTATCGTACAACTATCTTCTGACTGATTGTTGCTATGGCTATGACTATCATAAAATTCATAGATTGTGATAACATTATCATTAACATATCGCACATTTTGTGGGCTAAGTCGGGACAACTTGATACAAAAATAATGTATTTACAACATATCTTTCCACCGACTGTTCCAATAACAAGTATGACTGAAGCAAATTTAATAACTATAAGGACTAAAGTCGAGCTATACATATATGAGATTTGATGCATATATTTCCTTTCAGCCATCAACTAATGAGAACTGAACCGATTTTCAATTTTAATCTAACGAAAAATTCTGTTAGTTGAAAAATCTCTTAGTAAATACTTAAACAAATTGAGCGCTGCAATATCGATCGAAATATCGAAAGCTATAAGGTCTATAAAAATAACTAAACTTGTTATTCAAATACACCTTATCGAATGAATATTCAATGATAATCCATTTTGTATTTTACATGCAACTAGTGACATATTTACGTTTTTGTACTAAACACTTAAAGTTAAGAGTATGGCAAAAATTGAAGAATGTAAACAATAATCTCTTTACTTAACTCATTTAAATAAATAACATTCGCAAGTAATTAGGTTAAATAATCAAGCAGACACTTGCGTATGCCATAAAGTTAAATAGGAAACTGCTCTATACATATATGTATATATGATAATAATATGCATTCCATATATACATATATATATATATATATAATATATGCATTCCATGCAAGCAAATCTCTGGCACGTTTTTAATAAAATAATTGCTTTCTTGCTGACAATAAATTTCCTGATCGTGATCAAAAGCCGGCAAACTGGTTTATCTCAAACTGTCTCTGTTTCAGTCGCACTCACATGCAAGATACCGACAAATTAAGCCAATTGAGTGTTTTTATACCCTGTAGAGGGTATTTTTAGTTTGTCATAAAGTTAAAGTTAAATAAAGTAAATACTTGATTAGCACCACAAGACGATGAGCAAAGCTCTCTTATGAGGAAAGCGAACGGATCGGACTACTATATAGAAGCAAGTGATCGAAATGTTTGGTCTCGTAATTAAAATGCATTAATTAATATTTAAATTACATAAGACATACAAATATTTTATTAGGGTATTTAATTGTCATTGTGTCTGTTTTTTATTTCGTATTTTGTTTTTGTCGCGTTTCGCATTTCTTGAAAATTGTGACGTGACCAGCCCGAGACAAAAGCGACTTCAATTTGAAAGTGGGAAATACTTAGTCTGACCGACCCATGCTAAATTTAAATCGCTTACAAACAGACATCCGAGACACATCTGTACATACAAATGTGCGTTACACAGTGGAACAAAGTACAACAAATACCTGGGAGCAAAGTAATTTGATAATAAGAAAAATCCCACAATTCCATAGCCAAACAGAAAGAGAGAGAGAGAGGGAGGGAGTGAGGAAGAGAGAGCATTGATCGCATTACACTTATTGGAAAGTGAAACTGACACAAATATGTTGAATGCAGAAATAGTTCAGAGGCACACCACAAAGCGAAAACACTGATAAGCCACGTTTATTGAACACAAATTGCTCCACGTGCCTCCGCTCACATATCACTGATCGTCGCTCGGCGAGATGCGGGTGGATGGAGATGGGGAGGGAGAGGAGCTACAAACAGATGTGCTTTTTATTAATTGGTAACAATTCGTAATAAGACGAGAACATTCAGTTCTTGTAGCTATGTATTGTGGCAAGACGAACGGAAAGCAAAAGCAGAAAAGAGTTAAGATAAAGT
Organism: Drosophila mimica; assembly: GCA_037043585.1. NCBI lineage: Eukaryota > Metazoa > Arthropoda > Insecta > Diptera > Drosophilidae > Drosophila > Drosophila mimica. The sequence goes on along the minus strand of JBAMBE010000748.1, from coordinate 5,154,926 downwards.
CCACGTCAACGTTCTTTTTGTTGCCATGATCGCTATCTTTGCTTTAATTGCTGAATCTGTTGGTAATGAAAAACACCTTTTCATTCTCTCTTACTTAATGGCATTCTGGGTCAGTAGAATACATAATAAAAAGTAAAAACAAAATATAAATAAATAAATAAAATAGTATTAACAGTAATAAGGCAAAAGACGTCAGCAAGAGTAACAAAGTGAAAGCTGTATTTGTTGGCGACTCGGCGGCAACAGGAAGCACAACATGTTCAAAATAATTGCCCCCTTCTCGTAACCACCCCCCACCCCTTCCCAGCCCCTTGTATGTTGCGTTATCGGCAAGCAAATTGTTTCGATGCTGTTGCACTTTAATTGCCAACATGTGTTGCAATGCAGAGACATGTTCAATAAAACATCCCAACACAATTAGCACTTTGTCATTTTAGTCATAATTGTTTTAATCAATATCAAACGTGATAAGCACTTATATCGAAAACATAAGGAATAAGAAATATGTAATTTGTATAATCAGAATTATCGAAAGGCTTTCAAGGCTACAAAGAACAAGTAATAATAATAAAAAACTAAGCTCCTCCAAAAGCGATAACAACGATTGCGCATCTATCGAAAAGTTTTCAAGGCTATAAAAAACAAGTAATAATAATAAAAAAAAACTAAGCTCCTTCACAAAAGCGATAACAACGATTGCGCATCTATCGAATGCGTATAGATAAACGGGCCAATCCAATGACAGCTGCTCGAAGTATGTAAGTAGATAAGCAGAACATGCACCCGAGTCGCTACTTGAGTGTGTGTGGGTGTGTGTGCATGTGTGATAAACAGCAAAAACAGAAGGCGAAGAAGAAGAAGCAGAAGCTTTTGCAATTTGCTGTTCTTCTCAATGTTAGCGAATTTATTTATATGTATGAACTTTTTGGCAATGCTCGATTGGATATCGTGTTTTGCCGAAGTCAACCGAAGTTAAACGAAGTTAAACGAAGTTAAACGAAGTCAACCGAAATAAGGCGTGGAATGTGTGGCGGCAATTTTTAAGATGTCATCGCCAGCGCAGCCCACGCCGCGTTTCCTTGCGGTGCGCCGCCAGTGACAAAAAAAAAATAGATTCATAATTCGAATGATTATAAAAAAAAACGAGTTATCAGCGTCAGCGTCGACGCCGGCGTCAAAGCATCCGTCAACGTGAAGAAGAGGAAACACAGGCCACGAGGTCGCCGGCTTTGTTGCTGATAGCATGAAAAACAACAACTTTGCAGCGAGCCACAAAAGAGTCGCCGATCAAAGAGTGTTGCCAATTTTAATTTCCCTTTAAATGCAAGGCGATAAAGCCATTATAAACATATATACTAGTGATAACCTGCATGATTACGGAAATACAGTTACATACACAAAAACGATTAGAGCTCATATCTCCCGCTATTTAAGATTTACAACCACCAAACTTTTATCAAAGATTCCTAGGAAACGTATCTAATATTGTGTTTCCACTGAACTGACAAGTCCAATGGCTCATATAAAAATACGGCTGATAAAAAATTATGGCTGCGGTTAATCGAGACCTCTTCAAAATTTTCAATATGCGGAAAAATTAAACTCAATCTGCAAAACAAACAATTAATGTTTGGTGTCTCCTCTGGGAATATTTTGATAACACGTCCACCCATCATATTTAGTTTTTCGCAATATTATTTAGCCGCAGCGAAAGCTGAGAAAGCTTCACTCTTGCTCCACTATTATTATTATTTTTAAATTATTTTTAGTTCATAACTTTAATGTTTATTAAAGTTTTCAGTACTTTTGCTTATGTTCACTAATTAAAATGTTCATAATTTTTTAACCATATTATTTGATATATGTTATTACTACTATTATTTTGACACATAAACAAATACATATGTATGTGTGCGTTCTTGTTGGGAAATTGACTCACCTCTTTGACTTTTAGACGCTTCTCCTCCATTCCGGCGTCCGCATGCTCCCCCGCCGCCCGTTCTCTGTCCATGCCCATGGGCAGCTTTAACGGTTGTCCGTTGTTATTGTTGTTGTGGGTGGTGTGATCCGCCAGTGGCAAGGAATCTCGATTCGGCTGCTCTGCTCCCACGTCCTGCTCAACAGGCTGCTCCTGCTGCGCAGCCGGTGCTGGTGCCTGGGCATCGGCATCGGCTGCTGCTGCTGCGGCTGCCGCCTGCGGTTCCTCGTCCAAAATGTCGCCCAGTTCAGCGATGATCTTCTGTTGGAGACGCTGGCGATCGCCCATAAAATGGGGATCCTCATTACGGGGCGCGTGGGCGGCCAGCGGAGGGGCGGGTATGAAGATTTCGGGACCGGCCTTCTGGAAGTGCTTGTATACGCGCAGGACACGCTCGCTGCCAAAATTGTCTGGCAAAAGGAAGATGCCGCCAAAGCAGAGGAAGCACAGCGTTATCAGCACGAGTCCAATCAGACACTTCTCGCGCGAATGGAAGTTCGACTTCCGTCCAATTGGACCGATTCGATACATTTTTTGCACTTGTTTCCACTTCTTGCGTCTTGCGACTCACGTCTTGCGTCTCAGCTGTTTTACGTTTCCGTTTAAGTGCCGTTATGTGCCGGCTTAACAACACATACACACACACACACACACACACAGCAATAACGCAGGCGCAAGAAGAGCCTGTTTTTTCTTCTTTAGTCGAGCAGCTGTTGGCGCTGCATTGTTTTATTTCTTAGTGTTGCTATTATTTTTGGTAAATCGGATATATATACATATATATTATATACATATACGACACGTAAGCGAAATACTACGACTACGACTACGACTACTGTTAAGAAAAAGAAAACAAATTAAAATTGGCAAGCAACTAATTTCAGCAGCGTGTTAAGTTTAAACTTTAAACGCAACGGCAACATTGGCGCGCTCTCTGAGCGAGAGAGAGAGAGAGAGACTGAGTCGTAGACAGGTTGCCAGGCAGACAGACAGACAGACAGAAGCACGCAATTTGCAATCAGCAACGACAACAATAGCGGCTCTAGTTATTACGGAATACCGTTAGCATAGAAGAGTGACTGGGCAAGTGAGTGAGAGAGGGAGAGCAAGCGCCAAAGATGAGAGTATCTTTCCCCCTCCCTCTGCAGACGACAATTATTACAGCTGTGCCGAGTGCGATTGTGAATGTGATTGCGAACGAGGGTGGCTACTGCTGCTGCTGCTACTGCTGCCGCTGCTGCTGCTTCAGCAGCGTCTTCAACGCCTACGCTAGCGTCGCTGCTGCCGCCAGCAGCGTTGACGTTTGCTTTGATTTTTTTTTTATATTTCTTAATTTTTTGCAAATGTCTTTCACTGCTGCCGCCGCAGTTATTGTTACTGTTTTGGCAGCACTTTCTATTTGGATAACGGCAAAACGAAAACCAAAAAAGAAAAAAAATGGAAAAGAAATTTGTTTACAACAAATTGAACACACAAAGCACAATTAAACAAACACAGCGCGTCTCGGTCTTAAAATACAATTTAACGCACACCCGCACGATATTTCATTTATCATTAGTTGTTATACGTTGGATCACAATTGTGGCAGCAACATCGCACGAACGGGAGCGGTGAAGCATTTAAAATGTTTCCATTCCTTGCACAAGCATTTATTGTATTTTGTTTTATACTTGTATTTCGCATATTTTTGTTGTCGCGACGTTGCCAGACTTTACATTGCTACGCTACCTGGCTCTTTGATCGTTACCCAACACTGTCTGTCAGCTCTGTTATTTTAAAGCACGTACATTTTACAGAATTAATATTTAATAGTTTACTATTAATTTTCGTATCAGCTGAAAAATAATAATAATAAGTCTGCCCACGATATATGTTTGTAACTATTTTATTCAAAATATATTTTAAGTACAAACGAATGTTATCAAATGCTGTTAAGTCAGTTGATATTTGATTTGAGCTAAAAAATTTTGCGTTCGCTGAGAGCCAAAACATAAAAACTAATTCTCTCCCCTCTTATAAGTATAGTTTTTCTTGACAATTAAAATAATCTTTCTCTCAACATTTATTATTTCCATTTCGATGCAATTGCCGCTTTAATGTTTTACTGTGGTGGTTTGTCGATAGCAAGCTCACCACAGCTTGAAGCAATGAAATTAGTCGATATAGCCGCTAAAAATATCGATATGTTTTTAACTAGTTTTATTTCGTAAAATTATTTTATTTATTTCATTAGAAAGAGGACTAGTAAAGTAAAATTCGAATTCAAACCAAAGGGAAACATAAATCAACATCAACCATGGAAAAGTGGCTAAGTGAAACATTGTCCAAGTGCCTGGACTGCGTCGTCACCGACAAAATGATGACGTGAGTTGTACGATGAAAATAGCGAATGCAATGCAAATCAAACGAATCTCCCCCTGCTCCGCAGCACCATATTGGCCATCCGGGATGACCAGGCGTTTGACGACTACTTTGGCAATCTGCTGTGCGAGGAGGATGAGGAGCATCGCATGTTTCTCCAGAACTGTCGCCGCATGCTGCTCAGCGGCAAACAGCCGCGCAGTAAAAATATCAAAAAGAAATCGCCAACCATTGGCGGCGACACCGCCGTCACCGGCGCCGGCGGAGCGGGCAAAAAGCAGGGAAAATCTGTGAACTTGTATTCCAGCGATGGGAAGGGGATGGGCGAGCAGATTCTGCTGAAGGGTCGTCGCATCTGCAATTGCCAGGCGGCGCAGCACAAGTTGATTAACAATTGCCTACGCTGCGGCCGCATTGTCTGCGAGCAGGAGGGCAGTGGTCCCTGTCTCTTCTGCAACCAGCCCGTACACACCGACGAGGAGGAGCAGCTAATGGCCAAGGCGGCGGCGTCGGCGGCAGCGTCATCGGCAAACGCCTCCACCAAAGGGCAGACGAAGGCACAGAGGAAGCAGCAAAAACAAAAACAGCTTTCGGAAAAGTCGCTCAAGGAATCGGACAAGTTGCAAGAGGCGCTGGCACAGCGTGATCGTCTGCTGGAATACGATCGGAACAGCGAGAAGCGAACGACGGTGATCGACGACGAACTGGACTACTTCCAGGAGAATTCCGTTTGGCTGACGGACACGGAGCGCGCCAAGTACGAGCAGCTGAAGAGCGAGATGCACGAAATGAAGCACGGCAGTCGCCTGAAGCGTAAGATAAAGGTGGACTTTGCCGGCAGGGAGTTGCCCGACGAGGCGCCGGTCACCAGAGAATACGAGCAGAAGGTGCTTGGCCAATTGGCTGCTGCTAGCAAGGCGGCGACCGCTTCCATGCTGATCGGCCGCTCCTCAATGGGACTGGCGCCGAATCTGGATGTGGCCAAGCCGCCCATCTTTAAGGCGAGCGATGGGCAGACGACAACGACGGCATCCATTAACGGGCTCGAGCGCATCTACAATCGAGTGCAGGACAAGGAGCTGCTCGAAATGCAGGACATGCGCCAGTGCCTCTCCATGCACCAGCCCTGGGCATCTCTGCTTGTGGCGGGCATTAAAAAGTAAGTCAATTTCGGATGTCATCTATTCCCATCTGGAATCTAATGACTTTTCTATCTCTCTGGATGAAATGTAGACACGAGGGTCGCGTTTGGTACAGCGAGCATCGCGGTCGCTTGTGGATTGCCTCAACGGCGAAGGAGCCGCACGCCGATGACATTGCCCAAATGGAGGATTTCTATCGGTTGCTCTACAACGGTGGGTAGCTTCATGTGTTGCGATGATGTCCTAATTGAACTAGTTGCATTTTACAGACAAAGATTTGAAATTGCCAACACATTATCCAACTGGCAGCCTGCTGGGCTGTGTGCACGTGGAGAACTGCCTGCCCCAGGAGGAGTATCGGCAAGAGTATCCGCAGGGCGAGTCGGACAGTCCGTACGTGTTGGTGTGCAGCAGGCCGGAACAGTTGCCCGTGCAGCTGCCGGTGCACGGCGAGCACAAGATCTGTAAGTAGCCACCCACCCGACAAGGTGTTGATGTCATAATAATCCTCTCCTGCTTTGCAGATGAGCTGCCGCTGAAGACCCACAATGCTGCGTGCAAAACATTACTTCGTGCCCGAGCCAACAAAGGATGAATTTCAGTTACCATATTTTTGCTCAATTGTACAGTCTCTCACAGCATAATTCCAACAGTGTTAAATAAAATATTTAAAATGCTATTAAGTTAAGCAAGGAAACAAACGCAAAATGCCAATTTGTTTAATGTTATATCAATTTTGTAAAAGAAACTAGATTTTGTTAAAATATTAATTAAATAATTAAAGTTACCCAAAATTTGAAAACATATCCAAAATACTTGTGAATGCTTATTTGGAACCGTCTTAAAAAATGAACATATTTGGCGTATAAAAGCTTACATAAGGATGTTAATACTTATGTATGATCCTTCAACTTCCCTTATGTGTGTGACTCATTGACACCAGTATGTTCCTTAAGATCTGATCCAAATTTTGGGGATTACCTTTCACTATGCTAAATAATCCCCAATCTGGTGGCTATAATATACCTACACCCATATGAAATGGTGTCTTTTTTTTATATTGTGACTTTTTTCAACAGAATATGTTTTATTTTCATTCGGAAATTGCAACACTGTGAACAGCCTTTGTCCAAACACTTTATGGACAGTCCAAAGAATGTGAAATTTTGTTTAACAGTTGAGAGAAATCCATTTAACAGTAGAAATATAAGAAAATAATTAAAAGTCAAAATTAAAATATTTTTTTTTTTTGCAAAAGAAGTTGGAAACTATGAATTTTCCCCTATGTCCAATCACTTTCTGGACAAACTGTATTTTGATTGCTTGCTTCGATGCCAGGCAGTGTGAAGGTTATGTAGTAATAAGAGAAGCTCATAAGATGCCTCTTTAATTCCAATGGTTGTCTCTAAGCCCTCTTATTCCTATTCCATTTTCTATATGTGTATCTATAATTAGATTGTACCTCGTTTATCTATACAGATTAATAAGAAATGAAGAAACAATTGACTTTCCGATTGGCGTTCAGTTATTAACAGAAAACCCACTGATTGTTCCCATAGTTCTATGATAAATCGATTCTACAACAATCGAAATTGAATTTCATATTTGCTGTTATGTAATGTTCTTGTAAAGATAACACCAAACACCGATCTCTCGAACCCTCGATCCCTCGATCTCTTTGATGAATACAGCAATATTTTTTTTTTTCAATCTACAAGTTAATTTGTGTTTGCAAGCGGGTTTGGTTGTTCTCCCTCTTTTTCTCTCTCTCTCTCTCTCCTACTCATCATTTCGCAGAGTTAGTCTAAACTTTTGATTTGTACTTCTACCATTTTTTTGTTCTTAGAAAAAGAATTCCTTATGTGATTACGTTTTTTGTTTCCTCGTTTTTTCTGGGTGATAAGAAAGTAATATCCAATAACTACCAAGTCTACGTAATTGCCAGAAAAAAAAGATATCTATAAAGCGAGCTATGTTAGTAAAAAATTCTCATATCTTCTGATTATGTTGCATTCGACATTCGTACATATTCTGATTCTGTATTTGTTTTTATCTCAAAAGTGCCATCAGTAAATACATAAGACAAATACAGTATTTTCTATTGGGTGTATCTCAAATACTGTGAATAGCTTGAATAAAATACGAATCTTAGATTTAGGGGTTTATTTCATTTGATTGATAAGCTTATCTGCTTCGTTTGCGACAATTGATATAAAAGGAACACAGTAAAGATATAACCCTTCAATTATATGTAATATATCCCGACTTATTATTGATCAATTATAAACTGAAACTGGACAATCGAAACTTGTGACAGCGATTTAAAGTCCGATCGCTCGAGTTTCTTTCTTTATAAATTATGTGCAACGTGTTCTTCTAAGTCCACAAGGCATGCTCTCTATTTCGAGCCACGAGTGTAAAGCTTACCTAAGCTCATCTCGGGAAGAGCTTTACTAGCTGACAGCTAAGTTGTACACTAGTGTCCAGACTATAAAGTGTACAGCTGGTTTATATAAATGAATCAAATAATTCGAGACTATTCGAAAAAAATAAGAGAGATACATTTTTTAAGAAAATCTAAAAAATGTTTTATTCATTTTTTAATTCATTTCGAATAAATTTGATTAAATTTTGAAAATATTAGAGAATCTGCAAAAGTACTTAAATAATATAATAATAATAAGATTTAAGGACAAGTCAAAGGGCTACAATTGTTTTCTAAAAAAAAAACTTATACTTGGATATATTCTTGCAGATTTTTTAAGAATATATTTCGCTGGGGTCACAAGAACCGATACCAAAATACTATTTTAATGGAGACATCTAGGATTCATATGGATCCCATGAGGAAACCGCATCGGAGAAAAATTAGCTCCAACTGGACCAAGTCTCAATCGATTTTCGACGGTGCATTTAAGGATAAAATCATCCAAAATCCCAAACACTGAAAAACTTTAATCGCAGGACATTTGGAAGCGACTGAAAATCGTAAAAATGTAAATGCAATAAACGTTTTTTTTTATATATAATACGAGGGTGGTTTGATGAGTACCTGACCTGGCCAGGTGAAGTCCACTGTTTCGACTGTTCTTTGGTCTCTGGTGTGTACCAGTGAATCCATGTTTCGTCAACAGTCACGAATCGACGCAAAAATTCCTTCGGATTACGGTTTAACAGCGCCAAACCATGCTCCGAAGTGGTCACGCGGTTGCGCTTATTGTCTGGTGTGAGCAAACGCGGCACCCATCGCGCCGATAGCTTTCTCATACCCAATATTTCATGTAGGACATGTAGTCCGATTTGACTGAAATTTTCTCTGTGGCTGTTTAGGTTTATGTACTATACGATAGTCACGTCATATTGCAATAGTGGCACCATCTGGCGTCAAGGTCAGGTACTCATCAAACCACCCTCGTATATAAGGTTTTTTTTTTGTATTTATTTCCTTAATAAATTGTTTTTTTTTTTAGAGAAATTCGAAAACATCATAATATTGTATTTTTTTTTTTGTTAAAAAATGCACGCAATGGAAGTTCCGAGCGCTTATAACCAAATTTAATTTTTATTTTTTGCAATTAAATAATATATATTTTTCACTCATATAATTGTGTATATGCTAAAATAGATGAACTACTGAACGATATTTCAGTCAATGGAGCACAAAATTTATTATAATTAAAATAAAATGAATGTAAAGAAATTATTATATTTATTTTTATGCAATTCTCGGTTACATTTTTTTGTTGTTTTCTTTCTCAGAATTTGTTTGAAGTTCCTGTCCAGCAGATGTTCAAAGCGAATAATAATTAAATAAATATACACATATATAAACATATATATATATATATATATATTTATTTATTTATTGATTGTTGTTGTTGTTGTTGTTTGGTGATTTCTTGGTGGAATCACAATGCACAATGAGGTTGAATTGCTTTTGCTTTTGTTGTATTTTTGTTTGCGAAATGCTCATATCTAAATATATGTATGTATTTCTTATGTATCTCACAGTATTACCAAAAATATTTATATATATATTTATACATATATATATTCGTGTTTGACATATGAATTTGAATACAATTTCTCTACATTTCTTTCACTTAAGCAATAAGCTTCATTTAATCTGGCTGTATTTTAATGGATCCGAATTTATTACCAATTCTATATAGAAATTGTATATGGATATGTTTAATTTTAGTTTTTTATAAATGTTTTGTAAATGGTTCGTTGTTGGATTGTGTCGCATTATTTTTGGAATGGAATTTCAATATTTGAACTCAAATAGTTAAGAACTTTTGTTGTTTTTTTTTTTTATTATTGTTTTGTAGTATAAAAAAGTTGTGTACAAAAAGTTTTGCTTTCCTCAAGTCTTTAAAAATTCTGGACTGCAAAAAAAATAAAAAACGAAATACACTAAGAAAAAAAATATGACCCAAGTTGGTATGTGTTCAAAAAGTGTTAAGGATAGCTCTCAACATGCCCACGCTTACCCACAAGTTATATAAGTATTTAGTATGTAGTATACATAATATTTATCAATTGTATAATTTTATCATATTTTTCTCATATATTTTATATATATATGCATATTTAATATATATATTTTGTTTTTATATTATTTAATTATTTTGCTTATTTCTTTGCTTTCATTGTCTGTGTCTGTGAATTTTTTTTTTATTTTTTGTATTTCACTTTATTTTATATTGGTTTTTTTTATATATTTTTTTCTGTTTAAATTTTATTTTAAATATCACGGCATTCAGCTGAGGTCTGATCTGATCTATGTATTGTTTTATATATGTTTTTTTTTTGCACATTTCTTTTAGTTTTCACACTCCTTGCTTATTGCATTTTTTATGGCTTTTTTGCTATGCGTTTTGTTAACAATTATTCATATGATGATAAAAAAAATAAATTGAGAAAAAAAAACAACTAATCGAATCTAATTGAACTAAGTAATGCTTTCGTAAAATGAAATGACAGTGGCTTCAAATGACACTTAAGCTTAAGATTAATCAAACGCCTTTTTTTTAGTTTCAAGCATTCTTAATTCATGAAGATTTTAGCTTAAGTTGAACTTAATTCTTAAAAGCGTTCAATAACTTTAAGGCTCACAATAAAGCTGTGATGAGCTTCTAAATTTAGTTAAGGCGCATAGTGTTGTAAAAAACAAGTGAATCTAAGTAAATACATACATGATGTATGTAATACATACTTACATACATACATACATCGTTCAATCCACAGCATCAATTTAGAGAAGTGACTTAAATTGAACTGAAATTGTTGCATGCAGCAAATATAACAAATATAAAAATTGCATGTGTTCGCAACACTGGAAGAGCTGTAAGTTGTTAACTGTTTTGTTGTAAACTGTGTCCTGAAGTAGGTAGTGTTGCAAAACAAACAAGTGCAAATAATTAGCTGCTGCTGCTGCTGCATGCAGTGTTGTAAAATATGGAAAGCTGAGTTTGAGCTTTATATTATTTTGATTCTTACAATTCGATGCTGTGGATTGTGTCTAATTAAAAATTTAATTTAAAAATGTTGCTTTTCAAATTGCTTTTGCTGTGTTTAACAATTGGTCACAAATATAAACTAAATGCAGACGTGCATCAGTTTAAAACTGAAGAAACTTCAACTCAACTTTGAGCTTGAAAAAGTGCCTTTCTTTGTGGCATTTACTGCTGATTAATCCTAAGCTTAAGTGTCACTTTGTTGCACACATGTCATTTGTACTTAAAATATATATATATATATATATATGTGTGGGTGTGTGTATATATAGAGAAAATAATGTTAAGACAAGCACCTTACTAATTTGTTTATGGGGACTGTAGGAATATCAAGTAGGGGCCATGATAGGAATTAAGAAAGCTTCAATCTTCATTTTTTTTTGGATTTTCTTTTCTTTTTTTTTGTTTTTTGTTTTAAGGATATACGTCAGCAGCAATTGTTGTCGCCGTTTTCGGATTGAAGAGCTGCGCGTAAATGCGTCGCAGTTTCAGAAATGGCGTCGCCGGTGGCAACTGGATTGATTCTCACAAACTTTGCATGCCAGCTGTGGCAGCAACATCCGGTTCGCTGTCGTTGCCATCGGCATAGCCATCGACGATTGCGGTGACGGCAGCACTCTCACTGAAATGCATAAGATTCGTTTCCATTAGGCCGTTGGTGAGGCTCAGCGGCGGCGACGATTGCGACGGCGGTCCCTCCAAGGAGAGGCGACTATTTGTGCTGATGCTGCTCAAGCTCAGCTGATCGTCGAAACAATCGATATTCACCACAGTTGCAAGTTCACCATCAATGCCCACAGCGGCTGTGTTGCTCTGCGGCAACGTTGGCAACACCACCGCCTGTGGATAACAGGATAGCTTCGCTGCTGTTGGTGGTGGAGCAGTGCTCATGGGCATATCCTTGTGTTCCTTCAGTGGTTGCTGCCTGGCATTCACAGCATGGCGGGGATTGGGATTGGGATCGGGATTGCGATCATTGCTCATGTTATTGGGCTTAATCGGCTTACTGGCCGTGGTATTATTGTTAACGTTGTTGTTGTTGGCCAATCCATCCATTTGATCGATGCCAAAGAATTTTCCTGTTGAGAGTTAAGCAGAATAAATAGAATTTTAAATGCAAATAAATATTGAATATAAAAAAATAGTTGCATATTTGTGTAGTAAATTCAGCTGCTAGATTAAAAAAAAAAAAAAAATTGTAGATTTCCTTATATTTTCTTTAAGGATTTACAGCACTTGCTGCGTATTTTTACTGAATTTCAATTTGTTTAATCTTTGTTTTTCCAATAGAAACAAAAACGTTGTATTGTAGTTTTAACTAAAATTGCATTTATTTAATTATACATTTAATATATTAAATTAAATTTTATATTTAATTTCTTCTTTTTTTTTTGTTTTCCTCAATATTTTTGCTTTCCTCGTCAGTTGAAAATCATAAATACTGCAAGTTATATGTACAGAACATTTTATTTTACTTTGTTTTATATATTTTCTTTACATTGCATTTCAAAAACTTTGCCAAAGATTTTAACCATTGAAAATTTAATATTCTAACAATAAAAAGACAAAATAAAATAAAAATTTTATATATATAAACTATTGTACTTTTGTTTTCGATTTAAATAAATTAAGACAACAAAAATAGGATACATATAATAAAAAATAATGAAAAGCAAAGCAGAAGATTTATGGTTTTTTTTTTTTGTTTTTTTTTTTTGAGAGACTTTTGGTTTTGTTTTGGGGTTTGGGGCTTGGTGCAGTTTTATGTTGTTTGTGGTCTGGCATTATAAAAACTTAACGAAACTTAACGAAAGCAGGTCTTAAGCTCAGTGCAGTTGAGCAGCTTTTGATTGGCGCTCGCTTTTGCTCTCATTTGCTCTCAACAACAGCGCTCTCAATCTACGATCGAATAATAAAAGAGCGGAGCAGAGAAGAGAGCGAAGAGAGCTTTTGCTGATACTGCAGCAATTACGCTGAGCTTTTACAACGATTGTGGCATTGGACAGTATTTATTTTTTCCTATTTTGTGTATATTATCGTTTTCTATATATATGTATGCAGTACTTTAAAGGGAAGTTTGTCTGTGTTTGTTGTGTGTGTGTGTGTATGTTTGTGTGTGTGAGCAATCAATTGTCATTTATTTTTGTTTTTTTTACAATTTGTTTTTCCACGTCAAATATTCCTTTTATATACATATTAAATTTTAGAGCTTTTTGGGTTTTTTTTTTCTTGTAATTTTTTGCATAATTCTTTTATTTATTTATATTAATTGGTGTTTATATATTTGTTGAGTTTTTATCGCTAATAATATAACTTTTGCACTTAAAAATGGTTAGCATTATATATATATATATATATATATTTAAATATATATTTTTTTTGCATTTTTTTTTTTAAGTTAAACCGAATTGCTTTATACGCTTTTTGTTTTGGTTTTTTTTTTGTTTGTTTTTTGTCAGTAATCACATTGTTTTTTTTTATAAACTTTTTTTTTTGTTTTGTATTAATTTTTTTCCATTCTTTTTTTGTCACACTATTTGAAATTGGGCTGTATATTTTTGTATATTTGTTTTGTTTTGAAGAGAGATACAGGAAGAGAGAGAGTCTTTATAATTGTATTTTTTTTCGCTATTTTTTCGGTTTTGAGAAGGTATCCGTTTTTTTCGAATACGTGGGAAGCTTTTACAGTGGTTGCTCGGCAAAAGGAAACTGATCGAATTTAGAAATGTTTACCAATGAATTTTGAATTAATTTTGTTTTTTTTTTTTTACAAATATTTTCTTGAATCGGAAACAAGATTCGATTCGATTCCATTCGAATCCATTTGATTGCACAGTTTTAGTCTTTTACAATAATATATTTTTTTTTTCCAATTTTGATAAAACTTTTGAAATTGATTTTATACAAATTAACTTTTTATACAAATTATGAACTTTTAAATATATATATCTATATGTAAATATTGCTTAAAAAATGAGGATTAATGCTGCAAGCAACCACCATAGCATTACTATTGTTGTTGTTGTTGTTGTTGTTGTGTGTTGTTGTGTGTGTGTGTGTTTTGTTGAATGCGAATGTTTGTTGCACTATTGGGCGCTATTGGGCAGCAATTGTTGCTCATCCGGCAGCGGCAATTGTTGCTCCTGTTGCAGTTGTTGTTGTTGCTGCTGCTGCTGCTGCGACGACGCGGATCTCTCCGGATTGTTAGCCGCCGGATTGGCGTATAAATGCCAGAGCACCACAAGACTGAACACGCACAACAAACATATTGCTAATTCTTATCTCTTGCGACGCTTCGTCTTCTTCTTCGTGCCACTCGGCTGTACCGTAACGCCAACGCCCATGTTCAAACTCAATGTGGGCGTGGCCAGCGGCAAATGTTGCTGCTGCTGTTGTTGCTGCTGCTGCTGCTGTTGTGTGGCAGTTGTTGTTGTTGTTGTTGATGTTGCTACTCCTGCTAGCCCTGCTCCTGCTGCTGTTGCTGCTGCTGAAGACTTTGTTGTTGCTGTTGCAGCGCCCGTTGTCATTGTTGTCATTGCTGTTGTTGTTGTCTCAACGCTGCTGTCCTCGGCAGAGCTGTTGGACGTCGATGATGAGGAGGTTGCCGCCTCAATGGCTGCAATCAAATTGATTTTATGCTCCAGCTTTTTCGTCTTTAGTTTCGAGTGAATGTTGCTGCTGCTGCTGCAGGTGTTGTGGTTGTTGTTGTTGTTGTTGCTGCTATTGTTGTTGCTGCTATTGTTGTTGCTGCTGTTGCTGCTGCTGCTGCCGCCCGGATAATTCATTTTGTCATCTGATGTTGTTGCTGCTGTTGTTGTTGTGGTCGTTGTTGGCAAGGCACCTTCGCTGTCTGTGGTTGTGCCGCCATTGCTGCTCCTGCCAAAATGCAGCAAATCCTTGGGCAGTGAAGCAGTACGTGGAACATCCTCACGATCATCATCATCATCATCATCATCATCATCGTCGTCATCGTCATCGTCATCATCAGCCTGATCCCGATCGTCATCTTCATCCTCATCATCATCGTCGTCATCATCATCATCATCGGCGTCATCATTATCATTATCAATGTCGTCGTCATCCTTATCCTGATTTAGAGCTGCATCCTCCTGCTGCTGTGAGTCACACATGCTGATGCTAATCAAAGGACGCAACTCCTCATCATCCTCAGCAGCAGCAGCAGCTGCAGCAGTAACTACAGCTCCCGATTTCTTAATCGATCTCTTGTGCTTTTTGCTTAGCTTTTTGGGCTCATCCTGCATGATCAGCAGCTCCTCGGAACCGGACGAGTTATTTGAGCTGCATAGCGATTTGTGCCTGCTGTCAACAGTAGCAGGAGCAACAGGAGCAGCAGCAGCAGCAGCAGCTGATGTTGACTTCTCGACCAGCAGCTGCTGGGCATATTCATGCTCATAGTGCAGGGATCCGCACAGCGCCAAGATCAGATTCTGTTCGGTGAAGCCACGCGGCGGTGGCGTTATTTTCCTCGGCATGGTCGCATTCTCCTGGACAGGACTCTCGAAGTTGATGAGGCTACGCTCACCACTGCTTGCTGTTATTTTATCGGGTACCTGGAGAGGTTCGAGTGCCGGCAGCGGCGGCAACGTTTCCAGCGGTTCCAGTGTCCCCAGCAGGAAATCATCAAATGGTGACTCTTTTTTTGCACGCGGATGATCCTTGAGCGGCGTTAGCGTTAGCTCCTTGCGACTACCCAGGCTGGGAAAATCGATTGTGGTTCCTGTTCCTGTTCCTGTTCTTGTTGTTGTTTTAGTTGTTTGCGGTTTTTCGGGCGTTTTCCAGGCGCTGCTCGTTGGCGTTGGCGTTAAATCCAGCACTTTGACCTGGTAACTAGTTGGGGGCGTTGCTTGGTTGGCTTTGCTCTTGTTGGGATTGAGTTTGAGTGGTTTTGACGGTGACGACGGTGACGACTCCTTTTGTTCCTGCTGCTGCTGTTGCTGCTTCTGCTTCGGCTCCTTTTGCTGCTGCTGCTCGGTGGTTTCCACTTGCAGATTGAGTCCTTGCGCACTGGCGCTGCTTATCATCACCGCTGCGATGGCATCCCTTTTGGCCAGCAGCTGATCAGCTGCATCGCGCTCCTGTTCCTGCTCCGAATCGGTATCTTGTTCCCGTTCCCAATCAGCTACCACCTCCTCCTCCTCGTCACGCTTGGGTTTAGGCTTCTGCTCCTGGCCCTTCTTCACTTTGTGCTCCTGCTGCTCTTGTTTTAGCTCCTGTTCTCGCTTGAGTGTCTGCTCCCTTTTCATTTCCATTTCCTTTTCCTGCTTCAGCTGCAGCTCCTTTTTCAGCTTTTGCTCCTGCTCCTGCTGCTCCTTCATCTCCTTCTCTTTTAGCTCCGCTTGACGCTGCTTTAGCTCTTCCTGCTCCTGTTCCGCTTTCATCAGCTCCTCCGCTCGCTTCAGCTCCACTTGCTCCCTTTCCTTCTCCTTTTCCCGCTCCCTCTCCCTCTCGCTATCCATCTCCTTATCCATCTCCTGCTGCTTTTTGTCTTTTTTATTAGTGATCTTCTGCAACTGTTGCTGCTGCTGTTGTTGTTGTTGTTGTGCTGCTGCTTTGTTTGCCTTGTGCTTGGCCGCTTTGGACTTTTTATTGCTTGTTGTTGTTATTGCTGTTGTTGTCGTTGTTGCTTTTAGCGACAGCGTGGAGCTTATCGATGTCTGCAGCTCATCATCGAGCAGCGTTTCATCCTCGCTACTGGCAGTTGTTGTTGTTGTTGTTTGTATTTGTGTTTGTGTTGTTGCTGGCTTGGCAGTTGTTGTCGTCGTTGCTGTTGTTGTTGCTGTTGCTGTTGTTGTTGTTGCTGCTGCAATTGGCTTATTGAGATGCGAGAGCTGAGCAAAGCGCAATGCTTGTGCCGCATCCTCGGCAGCTGCCTGAGATTTCAATGATTTCTGTCTCTTCTCCTTTTGCGTTATAACCTCATCCACCTCCTTGGCTATGACGGGCACAATCAGCTTATTGACCAGCACCACTGGCGGCTTATTATGGTCATCGCGCTGCTTCTGCTGCTGCTGCTGCAGCTGATGCTGTTCCCCGCCAGCAGCTGCATCCTGTTGTTCGCGCTGCAATTGTAGCTCATGTTTCCGCTGCTCGGCGAGATCATCACAAAAGATGGCGACAACCGGCCGAAAGAGGGCCTCATCGCAATTCTCATGGATGACACAATCCTCGGCCGCCAGCTGACCGACAACCTCATCCAGCATATCCGTCTGCAGTTCACCACTGATGCCGGCATGTACATCGGTCACCGTTCCCAACGGATTCACAATTTTCTCAATGCGAGGCGTTGTTGTTCCTGTTGCCGTTTTATTGTTACCCGATGTTGTTGCTGTTGTTGTTGCAGTCAGCTCATAGCTGCAAATGTTGGGCAGGACACTGGCCAAGGCGGCCAAAGCGGCAGCGCTGTGTGGATGCTGTTGCTGCTGATGTTGCTGCTCCTCATCCGCCTCGTGCTCGGCCAGAGCATCATAGTAGCAGGTATTGTCGCAGAGTGCAGCTGCTGCTGCTGCTGTTGCTGCTGTTGCTGTTGTTGATGTTGCTACTGTCGCTGTCGCAGTGCAGCTGGCAGCAATTGCAGTTGCTATCGTTTCGGTAGCAACATCCGCGGTGCGCTGAGCAAAGCAGCCAGCTGATTGTTGATTGGTTGGTTGTTGATTGGTTTGTTGGTGGCACAAGAGGAGGGATTGGTGTAGTGGAGGCATTCGTATTCGTCGCACAGAGAACAGAGAAGAGAAGAGAAAACAAATTTGTATGAGAAAAGCGCATTTGCCAAAGATTTGCATTTTATTTCAACTCATTTTTTTTCCTTTTTTTAATTTACATTTTTTTTTTCTTTTTTTAAATTTACATTTTTTTTTTTTTTTTTTTTAGCACTTAGTAAGCGTAAAAAAAGTAACTGCAACTGTTAAATGCATAAGTAGCAAGAACAAAAATTAGGCTTAAATGCAAAACGCAAAATAACCAACATTTTTTTTTTTTTAATTTATTTATTCATTTTTTTTTTTGTTTAGTGAAAAATGTTTTTTGCGAATAAAATATTTTTTTTTACATTACACAAGTGTTTTTTTTTTTTTGCATTTTGAGTGAGTTTTTTTTTAAAGGTTAAAGTAAAAGCACTTTTCGTAAAAATTGAAAAAACAAAACAAAACAGCAATACAATAGAAAATTATTTTAAAAAAATAGTGGAAATTCGTATTTAGAACGATTTTGTATTTTGTTTTTTTAATTTAAAATTTTTTTTTTTTTTTTTGTTTATTTCAACGAAATTATTTGGCTTTTGGCTTTTAGACAAGAATTCATGTAGATTTCATGTGCTCTTTCTTCTCAGCTGTTCTCTGTCTCTTTCTCTCTCTCTCTCCCTCGCTTTCTCTCTCGCTCTCTCTCTCTCTCTCTCACTGTTTCACTCGCACTCGTTGATTGCAATTTGCTTTTTTTAAATTTTGCGTTTTTTCTTTTTGATTTTGTTTCGTTTTGACAAAATTTTGAAACTCGACAAAAGCATAAAACAAGGGGTTTCCCAGTAAAAGTGAAGCGTTAAAGCAGGAGAAGTAGTTGGAGAAGAAGCTAAAGAACAAGAAGACCATGATGATAAAGAAGAAAAACAAGAAGAAGAACAAGAAGCAGCGGGCACAAAATGAACAAGTTTCACCAGTTAGTTTTGTAAGGCGATTTGTTAAGGGGTATATATTTTTAAGAAATGGGCGTGGTTAATGGAGATGGTTGCGATAACGAATTTTTGCTGAAAGAAAAGTCGCCATTATTTTGTTGTATTTCGATTTTTAGAGGATCGCGTCTGGCAATGGAGGAGTTATGAAACAGATTTCAAGAAAAATTGGTGGGGGGGTTCGCAATAAGTAGAGATCAAAAAAGAAAGTCAGGGAAATTGTGCAAAGAGAAGCCAATATATATATATATATTTATGTGTGTGTGTGTGAGTGTGTGTGCTTGTGTGTGTGACTGCTTCGCTTTTGGTGAAAGAAAGTTGATAAATTTTAAATGTTTTTGTGTTTGGTTTTGCTGTGATATAAAAATAGTTGGTTAGCTTAAATTTAGTACATATTTTAGAACATAGAATAAATTGTGAATACATCGGGCAGATAATATATACACATATATATATTTATATATGATATATATGTCAGTTCTCCGATTCTAGCCACAATATATATATAAATATGTTTATATGTACACCAAAAGAAAGAAGACCAAGAAGAAGTTTGGCCAAAATTGAAGAAATTGCGCGAAAGAAAGAAGCACAAGCAAAAAACACACACAATGAGTGAGAAGACTGATAATGATCATAATCATGATCATGATGATGATGATGATGATGAAGAGGATTTGGCTGGAGGGGAGGTGGGCAGGTGACAGGAGGCGAGGTAATGAATAGAAATCACTGCGATTGCCGCCCATTTAAATACACATAAAACTTAAGAGAACCAATGCCAATTTCGTGGTGTTTTTCAAAAATATCGATTTCACCAGTTTCAATTCAACATTTTCCATAAAGCGTTCAAATTACAAAACGATTTGGTTTAATAAAAACAAAAACAAAAACAAAATAAAAACCAAATCTTAACAATAACAAAAATAATTGTCTAAAGTCGAAAACGAAAACAAAATTCAAAACAAGCATCAAAAGCAAAGATGCCTTTGAAAACGGCAACACTTAAAAACAGTTAACAAAGTTTTTGAACATTCAATGATAACAATAATAATTATTATTAATTGATTATTTAAGTGCTCAAACGTGATTCATATTGGTAAATTTGAATATGAAATAAAAATAAATTTTCTATTCCTTTATTTTAAAGAGATATAAAAACTTATTTGATGAAGAATAATTTAATTTTTTTTTTGGCTAGAAAATAAGCTTAACAAAAAATATTTAATTGCAAATGTTGTGCGTCATTAAATTATTTGAAAGCTTATATTTTACAGCTAAAGTTTGCTTAAAATTGTATTTAAATAAATGCTACTTTGAAGTTTTTCTTAAAGTTTTGCAATCAATTGAATCACGTGTAAACACAATTTGATATAAACAAGTTTATAGGTTTTAACTTGGTTAACACTTCTAATGGAGACTTACCCGTCTCGCGACGTGCTGCTGCCGTTGATGGCGACTCGCGCATAGCATCGGCCAGATCCTCCTTGAGACGCATATCGCCGTGTCCATAATCCGAATCCAAGTGCCCGTGACGAAAGCGATCCATCAACTTGGGGCTCTGCTCAATGCTGCCTGCACCAACCAATCAATGATGTAAAAAAACATATATTTTAATTTAAAAATTAATTAATTGTGAAATTGATAAGCAAGCGGCGACTCACTGTAGGAACCGGATTCGATGAGCACGGGCACACCGGCACGATGTCCACCAGTTGACACCGTCGATCCTCCGGCAACGGCAACTCCACTCAGCGGCATATTCAATGGACTCGAGCGATCGACGGCGGTTGAAATGATGCTCGGCTGAACAGAGGAACCAGCAGCGGATGCCGTCGACGGCAGCGCTTGGGTTGTCGTCTTCGTTACCCCTATTTCCACAGCCTCCGCATCCACATGATTCAAATTCGATCTAAATGGGACACCCGAGCACAATATTATTAAGATTATTATTTTTTTCCATTTTAAGAATTAATGTTAACTGTTAAATTTGTTAAAAACCAATTCTAGTTTTATTGCCAAATATACTGGGTAGTTATCGATAAATAAATTAAGTAAACCTAATTTCTGATACCACATCCGAGAAATTATTTTCAATATTTTCAGTCTTTAACTCTTAACAAAATCTGTGTTTCTAAACCGAAAAAAAATTATCCTTTTTATTTCTTTAAGAAATCGATTTATAAAAATATTTGCGAAACGGGCAGTTATCGATAAATAAATGAAATAAGTTTGATCTCAGAATAAAATTTTGAAGTCTCATAGCTCAATGAACTCAGCTTCTAATGCTGAATCCAGAATATATATATATATATATATAGATATATTTTGTTTATCGAAATTTATACCCTTTAAGCTATATTTGAAGTTAAGCATAGACTGACTAAAATCTAACTGGGAATATATTTAATTAATTTATATTTACCCGCTGGGCGTATTGTAGTTCTTGAAAACGAACTGGGGCCCCATCCAAAGCCGGCGATGTGGCCCGGCATGGGTGATAATCTCGACCTGGGCCAACCAGCTCTCGGCCCGCTCGTCGGCCTCATCAAACTGATGGCCACTGTCCATTAGGAGGCTGGCATGGCGATCCTTGATCAGCCAATTGTCCAGCGCCAGCGGTGGTATGATTTCTTGAGATCCATCCTTGCGTCGCCCCAGATTCCACTGGGCCTTCGCCTCCACCTCCAACTCGATGGGCGTATCATCACAAATCTTCTCTTTGGCAACATCTGCAGCACACCACAAAACCATCAAATTATAATTCCATCCATCAATCGAAAATGTATCGCACAAATATTGAACTTACTTGCGGCTAACTTCGTGTCCAGATCGTACTGGATGAGAGCACCGTGTCCGGCCATCACGAATAGTGAATCGACCGCCTTGCGCTGGACGCGATGCGGTGCCTCACGTGTCGCCGTCGGCGGCTCCAGCAGCCACGAGCGCGACTTGGCGAAGGTGGCACAAACGCTCAACGGTTTGCCACTGTCATCCGATAGGGATGACAAACGTTGGCGCTGATGCGAACCGATGCCATGATGGCCGCCGCCGCTCGAATGATGGCCAATACCGCCACCACTGCCGATGCCGCCGACGCCACCGCCGCCACTGCCAACGCCACCAACGACGCCACCCAATGTGGCGCTGCCGGGCGGCGACCCAAGAGCAAACGGTTGACGCAATTGCGCCAACGGCTGAACAACAGCTGGTCGTGGAAATGGCGGCAGAGTGGGATTATGATACGGCTGCAAAGATTGCACAAATGTTGTGCTCTCCGAATGCGAGATCGGCGAACTGGAGCGTCCGTCGGCGCCGAGGCCGGCGCTGCGATGGAAACGCGACAGCTTATTGACCACATGCAGGGAGGTGTGCGTCCGTACGCCCATCGCACCGCCATACGGTGTTATGGGGAAGACGTGGGTGGTGCCGCGCAACGTCGAAACGGCCGCCCAGCGTGAGTCCAGAGAGAATGCAATATGCTGAACTTTGGCACTCGTATCGCCACGATGCAGCACATACAGATGATGCACCGCCGCCAAACTGGATCCGACCGGATGCGGTTGGATGCGAAACACATGGAAATCATGTCCACGACGATCTGCCGTCAATAGCAGCATGCCCGAGCTATCGAACTCCATGGCAACCAGGGCCTCACTATGTGCCACAAAGTGGGCAACAATCGGATCGACAATGGAGCCAATCGGTGCGCCCGTCGTCGGGCTATAATCCTTGACGGTGTGCTAAGCCATAGAATGATAGATATATATATATATATATACATATATATATAGTTGGACTTACCTTGATATCGATAATGGTCACCACGCCCGATTGTTTGGCATCGGCGCCTCCCGTTGCGGAATCGAAACTGCCACTTTTGGAGCTGTTGCCACTGCCGGTGCCGGTTAAACCAGCTGCGACCTGTTCACCCAACTCGCGGAGACCCTTGCCAAAGGATTTGGCTGCATTTAGCACCGTTGCCGTATAGCTTGGCACACCCTCGCCGTCGCAACCGCCACCGCTGCGCTTCGATTGGAGCAACTTGTGCTCCGCATATGCCAGCCAGCGTGGTCCAAGTGCAATCGGATTCGGATTGATGCTGCCAATTGATGGATGGGCAAATCGAGATCAAGGATTAGATTGAGTCACAACTGTATTCCAATCTTTCCGTCTTCATGAGTCCAAATGCCAGTTCTACAAATCGATTTAATGAAATATATTTGGAGGCACTTACCCGGGACTGGGAAAGCAGGTGGTAATTGTTAGGCGATCCTCGAGGGTGCGTGCATCAAAGACGGCAAGACGCTCATGGAAACTAATGACGACCGCTGATCGATTCGCCTGGATGTCCAGCACGGCATTCTTGAACTTGATCGTTTTCACCTGGGCGCCCGTCTTTAGTGACATAAAATTGACGGCACTAAAATGCGCCGACGACGCACTCGATGAATGACCAAATCCGCCACCGCCGCCGCCGCCACCCGACGAACCAGAGCCGGAACCGCCTGAAATGTGATGATGGCCACCGCCGGATAAAAGGCCACTGACCGCAGCACTGCCGCCATCGACGAGGGCGACAAGCGGTCGTTTATCGGCAAAAGCGTCGACCGGTTCATCGGCTCGTCCATTGTCATCCAAAGCACTGGCCGCCGTCGCCGGTGTGGGCAGGACACGGAGGGCGGTGACGACACCGTGACGCCACGATAGAACCTCAACAGCCTCACCATTGGCCGGAATGGCCCACACCTGAACACCGAGGCCATAGCCAAGGATCAAAAGGAGCGGCGGTGCAGCGTTCCCCTCCAGTTCCCAGTCATCGCCGAAACGTGGATCGCTGACATCGGCACTCGTCTCAAATCGTGCCCACGTAATGGTATCCTTGGGATCCTGCACCGGCTGATGGACCAGCGTCACATCATTTATGAATCCAATTGCCGAATCCAATATCGAGCGATCGCTGACTGCTTGTGGCGGCACAATTGCCGGCATGCCACCGCTACCTCCAACACCACCACCAGCACCACCACTGCTGCCACCGCTGCCGCCAGACGACGATTGATGATGATGATGTTGATGTTGATGATGGCTGTGTTGGTGGCGTCGTGGCGAATCTGCGGACATTATGTGATTCTCCTGCCCTGCTGTGGAGCCAACGACGACGACGTCTCAGCTGTTCCGTTCACGTTAAGGCAAAGAGAGCTGGAGTGAGCGATACGCTCTCTCGCTCGCACAGCTGCTGCAGACGTCGGAGACAGGCTGTCTGTCTGTGTGGCAACGCTGCGCTGCCTCAAATTCTGTCTCTGCTTATCTGTGTATGTATATGTGCATGTGTGTCAGCCAGCTGTTGTCAACTGCAAAATAGAAAGCAGAAAAATAAATAAACAAACTGCAAGCTCTCTCTGCCACTCTCTGGCTCTCCTCTCTTTGTCTATTGGCACTCTCGCAATCAGTGCTGCCAATTGTGGTTTATAGCTGCAAATTTAGCTTTTTTTGGCTTTTCATTTAATGAAGCTGTATGCTTAAACATTTAAAATTGAAATTTTAAACATAACAAAAAATGAGAAATAGAGTGGCTAAAAGCATATTTAAAAATCACTAATTCCAATAGTATGTTACATAAATATAGTGATGGTCACAAAATATATCTTAGAATTTAATTTAAATTTAATTTGAAACTTTATTTTTAATTTAAATTAATAAATTTTTGCATTTTGTTGTGTCTACTGACTTAAGTTGAAATTAAATAAATAAATATGAATAGCACTTAAGAATCAGTTTTGAAAATAAGATTTAACTTTTCTTTTTAACTATAATTTCGAAAATTAAATTCAGCCTTTTTTTTAGTTTATTTGGCCAATAGCTGACACTAGCTTTTTATGCTTCTCAACATAAAATTGGCAACACTGACTGCGCTCTCTTTGTCACTCTCTCGGGCTGAGGCATTGCAATTCCGTTCGTTTGTGCTTTGTCTCAATCAAATGCTTTTAATCTTTGCACACTCGTGCCAGGCCCGCCCCCTTCTCCGCGCCACGCCCCCATTCGGTCAGCGCACCCCTTCTTTTAAGTTTTATTAGCACATTACGTATTTTATTTTTTTCTACTTTACTCTTTGCACACACACACTTGCAAAAGGGTATACAGCGATTCCATGGGGCGTAAATTGAGTGCAATAAAACAATATGTACAAACGCACACAAACACACACACACTCACATAGATATAGTGTGCGCCACGCAATTGAACACCGAAACGTATTTATATTAGTAAACAAAGTAAATAGCAGCAAACGGCTGAGGTAAACAATAAACTAAGTAAGCTCATTTGGTAAACACATTTTTGTAACGTGTTTTTACTTTTACTATTACTGTAAATATAAAGCAACAACAATAGTTATCAACATCAGGCCATCAGCAGAAGCTGAAGCAACAAAAGCAAAAGAAACCAAACAAGCACAAAGCACAAAAGCAAAAGCAACTGCAACAAAAACACAAAGCCAAGCTTTCAAGCTAGAGCGAAGAATTGTGAGAGCGAGAAAGAGAGAGACCAACAGCTGTGCGCAACGAATGCAAAATAGCAAAGAGTAACATTAACCCGTGCACGGTCCGCTCGTTTGTTTAGCCCCACAAGCGAACTTCTTAAAGTGAGGTAAAAGATTGTATGATTAAATTGATTATTTGCGCTATAAATTTGGTTTTAACATGATTGGGTGCAAAAGCAAAAGACAAACTCGTTTGTATACATACATAAGTAAATGGGAAACAATGAAATATATACGTATGTGTAACAGATAATCGAACAAGCCACAGATCAGCGCAGTCAAATAATACATACATATACATTTGCATATGTATGTATATATGCGCATAACTAACAATATGTGTATGCGATAAGTACAACTGTTTATATGTAATTGTAACGTAATTGAAGGGGATTGCAAATTGTGCACAACAATGGGGGTTAAGGTTAAGTCGAAAAAAAAAACTATTTCACAAAGCGCATGACGCATTGCTAAAGTTGATTTCTATTTGTGGCTCTTTGTTTTGAAGCAACGGTTAAGCGGTGCGGACAGAGTGGAGACGAGAAGTGGCGTTGCATTCCGTAATTGACTTGCGCACACGCGCAGCAGCGACGACAGCGACAATAGCAACAGTTACTAAAAGCAATGTCACAACCACATACACAAGCTTACACATTCCCTTCGCCCACCCAGAAACGCATTTTGCCTTTGTTTTGCAATAGGCTACAAAGCAAAACAAAAAACAGCAGAAGCAATCGCTGTACGTTTTTGTGCTAGAGTGTGAGAGACGTGTGTTTGTGTGTGTGTGTAAATTGGTGTGTCAATGTTAATAAGCCAGATAGCTAGTCAGCATGTTAAGCCAATGGTTCCATTCCGTTCGTTCGTTCGATTTCTTTGTCCACACGCAAAAAAACAACTCATGTGTGCGTGTGTGTTAGTATGTTATTGTTTATGCTGTTCATTGCCAAAGCCACTTGACAAAAATCGACGCCAAGCGCTTTTGGTGGACAAAGAAAAATCACAACAAAACGTAAAGCAGGCAGACACATACTCGCACACACATACACGCAATATGTTGTGAACAGGTGTTACTGAAAACACTCACACTAGCGTACACATAATTTCAAAAGCGCACGCAATTTAATGCAAGAGACATAGTCAGAAAGAAAGAGAGGGAACGAGTGGGAGAGCGAGGGACAGAAAGCACATAAAGCACCGCATGCAATTTGAATCCAATTAAATGCATACATTTGTCCCACTGTGTGTGGCACTCAGCATGGACAACCCAGGAACGAGCGGGGTGTGGGGGTCATAGGAGAAATATGCCATAACTGAATTGCTAATCAAACGTTGAAGGTCCTTTGTCGAATTAAATTGCATTTAATTGAATAATCAATATGTGCGTTGCGGAATTGATGAATTGCGACAGCCTTGGAAATAATTTCTAAATCGTCACAGGTCCTTGCAAAGAATCGATAACAAATTAGTTTATTATATTATATATTATTATTAGTATATCAGTCAATATGTCGAAATGAGTTGGGCTATTTAATTTGTAAGTCAATCGCAATAAATATCAGACTTAGCAGCTGAAGCATTATTAAAGTAAAAATGCATTTTTTTAATTTGTAATTCATGATTTGATAAAGCGGAAAGCTAAAAACTTGTAAGCTAGTTTTATTAAATTTTATCAAGTCGCTATTTAAATGCAAAAAAAAAAAGTTTAGGAAAATACAATAACTAAACAAACTAAATTTTTAAAGAATGTAGTTTTAATAATATGCTTAATTTCAAATTCTCAACTTGTTGGGTTAGTTAGCACTGATATTCAAGTGGTTTCGCTGGGTTTTCTGAACACGTACACCTCTCACAAACGCCAAGAATGCAAAATACTATTTTTTTTTTTTAAGGAACGTGCACAAATAAAGATTCAGTACGCATACTTATGCACTTGAGTGTAGTAGGACTGTAAGAAATTGGCAACGGGGTGATTTATTTATGTTTATTCTATTTATTTTTTTCTTGCCCATTCATGCGCAGCTACTCAGAAAAATATTTGGCAAACATTTTTACAGTCAATTTCAAACATTTCCTCATGCAGGAGGGAGGGGGTGGGAATGAGGGGATGAGTAGACAGAGAGATCTTTGCGCTTTGCACTTTTCAATATCAAACAAATTCAAAGCAACAATTTCTTGTCAAAATTGTGTCAATGCATTTTGGTGTCTATCTTTGTTAAGCTGCTGCATCTACTAATTCAATTGCTTTATTTTTAGTGGCTGCTGCTAATATATATATTTTTTTGGAAACAAAGACCCCCACAGCCCAAAAACAATTATCAAAATAAGTAAAACAAGAAAAAAAAAATACACACACACACACAGCAAACAAAAATAACAAATAACAACAGTCAGCTGCAACGAAAATGTTTTTTTCTGCTCTTCACTTTTGTCTCCTCTTACGCTCTATTTCTCGCTCTCTCTCTCTCTCTCTCTCTTCCTGCTAAAGCTAGAAGAGCGTTGAGCACAGTGGTATAGATGCTGCCAAGAAAGTGAATAATATGATCATATGCATCGTTGGGGAAAAGTGATGTTATTATTATTTTATTTATTATTATAATTACTATTTTCTTTTGAATTATAAAATTTAACTTTTCATTATGATAATAAGTGCCATGTATATCATGTAGTTTTGCATATTTAATTTTGTTTTATGGACTATGCACTCTAAATCTGTAAACCACTTTAAACCACAGTTCCAAAGTGTTTCACTATCAGTACGTTTCACTTAGTCGCAGTTGTTGTTGTTGGTGCTGTTGCTGTCGTTGTCTGTCTAACGCGCAGTGTTTCACTGCTTCTCTCCTGTATTTATGTGTAAGTGTGTGTGTGTGTGCGTATATGCGTTGTATTTGTGTGCACACCGATGTCGTCTGTGTATTTTATAAGCAAAGCAAATTGCGAGAAAAACAAAATATTCACTGCTTTTACAAAATAATGTAAAAATTTGAGAAAATTACTTAAATGTACAATATGCACATACATATAAGAATTATGAAATCTGGTGGCACATATATGTATTTATATGTACGTGTATTTCTTAAATGTGTACATTTTTTGTACTTGAAAATAATAAAAGAAAAAAAATTCATAAAATTCACATCTAAGTTATTAAAAACGAGTAGATTTTATTATTGTTGCGATCAACAAAATAAACGGTTAAAAAAAAAGAAATAGGGACAACAACAAACTTACCACTTGACGCTGCTGCGTTGTTGTTACGACGTCAAGAAACAGTTGAGAATTGGTAGACGACGACGACGACGACGACAGCAGCAGCAGCAACAACACACACCCGCCTGATACTCGTTTCACTCGTGTCAGTTCCGTTCCGTTCCACTCTGCTCAGTTGCTAGTTGCGAGTTGTTGCTGATGATGATGATGATGACACAGTGGAAAGAAGAAGCAGAGCACAAACAACAACACAAACAAATATCATATGTTTTCAGTTATTGGCGTCTTCTGCTTGTTGTCGTCTTCCTCTTCTTCTTGTGCTTGTTGTCTTATTGCTTTTTATTGTTGTTGTTCTCGTTGCAGTCGGCAGCAGCAGCAACAGTAAATTTGTTTGAATTTCCCTTTTTGACTGGCAACAACAAACAAACTGCGTCTCGAGTTCTTTGGTATCTGCATCAACCAATACAGAGACACGCCCACACACACAAACACAAACACTTGAGAGGGCAAACACAAAGTCGAGCTTAGAAACAAACTTTCAAGTGCAAAGCTCCCGCTTCAGTTTTGTTTGAATTGTGTCAAAAACACAAAAAAAGAAAAAAATCAAAAAATATTGCTATTCTCCTTCGATGTTGTTGCTATTGCTGCTGCTGCCTCGCTCGCTCCCACGCACACACGAACAAACGAGCAGAGAGAAATACGGAGAGAGAAAGAGAGGCGGGCTGCGACGGCTGCGTCGTAAGTTCTTTTCTTTTTTCTTTGCTCTCCGTTTTCGTTTTTTGTTTTGCGTTCAGATTCTGCCTCAGCTGCTGCTGATGGTGCTTTTGTTGTTGTTGTTGTCGTTTTTGCTGTTGCTGCTGCTTCTTGCTAGCACACAAATTAACTGCGACATTAAAATTAAATCTCTGCGTTTCGTTTTTCCTTTTGCGTTCGTATTATTAATTATTTTAAACTCTGCTCCACTCTTGTAATATTTTGTTTTTTTTTTTGTCCACAAAGTCTTGTTGTTGCTGCTGCTGCTGCTGCCTATTGCGCCTAATAATCGATTTCACTTTTCTTCTGCGTTTCTACTGCTGCAGCCCAAACTGCAACACAAAAAAAAAACAACGAACAAACAAAAAAAAAATATGTTAACTCTCGAACAATAGACAAGAAATGTGAATTTTTGATTTTTGTGTTACGATTGCGATTGCGCTTGAAACTTGTCTTCTTGTATTTGGCTATTTTGTAATATATTTTTTGCACACTCTTTACACAAAATTGATTGTGTGTTGTGTTGTTGTGGCGCTGTCGTCTTTGCTGTTGCTATTGCTCAAAACGCGTCCGCACCTTCGAGCTGCGAACTATTTTTGAATTTATCGATAACTGCTGCGCCTGAAACTGTTTTCCATTTGTTAGCGATAGGGCAAACGATATATCGTTAAATTTTAAGTTTTTCGTTTTTTTTTTCTTTTCGCTGTTTGTCAGTGTTCATATTCACACGTTAAACAATTAATTGGTACCATTTTGTTATTAAATTCTCAAAGTCTAATGAAAAGAGGCGAAAAATGGGAGAGTACACAAACTGAAGCGAGTTGTGTTTATTATACATATGCTAATCAAGATTATGCAATTTGTTCAACTTCAAAGTCGATAGTCACTATCGATAACGAGCGCATGAAACTCAATTATTTAAATTTTTGAAATTCAATTGCTTGTGTAATGTTTTTGGATTTTTAATTCATTATATTTTGCACAAATTGTATAAATAATATGTAACAATTACAAATAGAGCTGATATGTTATTTCATTCTATCAGTATTTTGAAATTGCCGATATTTAGCGGGAAACTTCTTAGTGTTGAGGATGACATTAGAATCGAGAGTGCTGGAAAATACAACAGTTGCTTATATTTGAACTTCGCGCCATGTTAGCAAGGCAATTAATTAAAAATTAGTAAATGACAAATTATTAAACAAAGGTTACAACTTTTTATTTCGTATGCATGTTTAATATGGGTTTAAGACTCCCATGCTCTTATATGGATAATTATTATATTTCTAAGCTAGATTTCTTTTTCTAATCATTATTTTCTTTCATAAAACTCAGAAGGAGTTGATGGAGTGATTTGAAAAGTGTTATACTGGCGCCAGGAATGGGTCACACTGAGCAAGGACCGTCAATGTTAATAACAGGGAGAGTCCCTCAGCTGTCAGAGTCCCGGGCTGTTGGTTAACAGTGACAGTGCTATTAAAATGCCAAACATATGTTATTATCCTCTAACAGCTGTAATTGGCAATGTTCTTAATTGCAATTGCGTCCTTAAAACGTTTCACTTACTTTAAGCAACTAAATAAAGCAAAAAGTGAACGAAATTTGCTGCAAACGCAACAGCGAAATGTAATTGCTCAAGCGAACAAACGATTAACTAAGCTCACTGCACTTCAATAGAGTTAATGCAATGCAGACCACTGTGCAACGCTGTAAACGGGAACATGGCCGATAAACAAGCATTCTGATTGGATTTGTTGTCCATGCGTTCTCATTGCCAGTTGGACGGCGTAAGAGTTAACGTCAGTAGGCAGCAAGACGTAGACGACAATGGTTGTGTTTTTTTGTTGTTACGTGAACGTTGACTTTATTTATGCATAATATTATTAATAATAATCACTTTTTTTTTGCGTTTTTTTTTGTGTGCGTGTGCGACAAACAACAATCGGAACAACAATTATGCAAATTACAAATTAATAATAAAATGTTAGTGCAAAGTGTACCGTCAATTTGTTTATCGAAATATACAACAGATAATTAAAATAATTTCGACGAAAACAACAACAACAACAGAAAACAACAACAACAACAGTACAACGTAAATATAATAAATATTATGTCGTGCGGCATTTTTGTTGAAGTTTAACGTTTCCCATGCTCGCTTCTTGTTATGGTTTTTGGTTTACGTTCACGTTTTGGTTTACGTTGTTGTGCACAATTATGTTATGTTGCCTCCATTAGTATTAGTGCAGTTTTTGGGAAATTTCACTTAGTATTTAACTAATTGTGCTCCGAATAAAAAAAAATTAAGAAATTTAACAATGCGGTGCAAAATACAACAATATAAAAAAATTGTACATAGCAGGAAGAAGCAGAAAAAGCCGCAACGCTGACGTTGACATCCACACACACACACACGCACACACACTGCGCTCATCTCACTTGTTCTCACAAAACAAACACTCTCTCTCCGCGCGCGTATCTGTGTGTGTGTGGTAGAACGTGGTAGCTGGCAAGCAACCTAATAAGAATAAGTTAACAAACTGACGACGTGTGTTTCAGGTTCGTGTTAAGCATGAGAGAGCGGGTGGTGGGGTCAAGGGAAGCAGGACGCGAGCGCTCTCTTTGCGCG
Organism: Drosophila mimica; assembly: GCA_037043585.1. Classification (NCBI taxonomy): domain Eukaryota; kingdom Metazoa; phylum Arthropoda; class Insecta; order Diptera; family Drosophilidae; genus Drosophila; species Drosophila mimica. The sequence continues at coordinate 5,123,115 of JBAMBE010000748.1, read as the reverse complement.
CGCTCTATCTCTCTTTGCTCTCTCGCTCTGTTACGCGCTGACATTCATTGATTTTTCTGCTTTGTCATAGTGGAAGGAAGAATGTGTGCTTGTGTTTTTGGTAGCTGATGGTAGGGGAGGGGGAGCAGGAGGAGGGAAGGAGGAGGAAGGAAGGCAAAGAAGGCGAATGGGCAACCAAGGTGAACTCTGTAAGAGCCTGATCCGAGAGAGAGAGAGAGCAAGATAGAGAGACCTGCCACGAAAAGGAAAACAAAGGGAACAAAATGACAATTCACAGTTTGCCACAATTGGAGGTTATGTTACGCTAAAGTCGAAATAAAATCGTTCATAATTTGTTGTTGTTGACGCAGCTTGCGTAATTTGTTAAATGAATATATATATGTATCTATTTTTTTTATTAGTTTTTTTTTTGTGTTATGTGAGCAGCAAGCAAACCAGCGAAACAGAACGAGGCGAAAAAGCGCCGCTTTTGGCCACCATTAACAGCAGCAGCAACAACAGCAGCAATAACAGCAACAACAACGGCAACAAAGCATAACAGCAAACAGAACCAGTAACAACAATAACAGCGCCAAAGAGCGCAAACAACAGCAAAGAGAGAGCGAGAATAAATAATGGCAATATAAGAAACTCTCTGCTTCTTATAAATGTTGTTAAGGCACAGGCTCTAATTGTTAAAGCGATAGCGTTTTTTTTTTTATCACATTTGTGATTAACACTTAGATAACATAAGTGATAGCAACTGTTCTGCTCTGCTCTGCTGCTCACTTTCAAGTTCAAATTGCCGCCGCAGACTGCTGATCATCTCTCTCTCTCGTATGCTGTGCAAAAAAAAAAATAAAAAATAACAATATGTAATGCAATGCAATAACAGTTATCCAATTGGCAAAACTTGCATGTGTCTCCAATTGGGCACAAATCACCTGAACAGGAGCAGCAGCAATAGCAGTAGCAGCATAGGCGAACGCTTCTTCTCTCTCTCGCTCGCTCTTTCGCCTGTGGAGTGCTTTTGGCACTTACACTTCACCTTGCGCCCGCTCGTACTTTAATTGAAGTAAAGCGAAAAACCGGCCGCTTACGTGTCGCGTTAGCGTAAGCGCACTTCATTTACGTAGCGTGCTGCTGCTGATAGCGCAACTGTCGCTGCCAACCATCAACGTCGACGTCAACCGCAAAATACGAAGAAAAAAAAAAAAACCAGAAAAATGCCACGACGATTTTTCTTTACTTTCGGTTCGATACTTGTATTTAAATGCATTTTGATTACGACGACCGACCGACCAACAATAGATGACGCCCCTATATCAAAAACATAAATAACTAAATCAAACAACAAATGGGGGCTACACGTAATACTTGATGAATGTCGGCAAACATTGACAGTAAATACTCGATTGAGTGAACTCACAAATTGAAAATCGAAATTCTTGATTAATTTATGATTAATTTTTAAGCAAGCATAAAGAATTTTTGAAAGCTGTTGAATTTGGAATAACCCCAAAAGTCTTACTTTAAATTGTTGCTCAATTCTCGATGTTGCTTTATAACTAAAATACATATTAAAAAAGTAGTAATTTTTATTTTTTTTTAAATAACTTGTTTAAAATGGGAATGAGAGAAATAATTGTTGGGTTATTATTTTGTATCTTTTTTGTATGCAATTTCATCGCCGAAGCGTGACGTAAGCTTGCTCCATGAGAAGCACACACAGTAAAGAGAGAGAGAGAGATAGAGATAGAGATAGAGTGGGGGGGGGGGGGGGAGAGAGAGAGGGAGAATACTCACAAGCGATATCCATTATCAGTTAAATTAGGCAGCTGCAGAAAGGTTTTTGATAAGCATTTTAACATTCCAAATTATTATTTTTTTTTTCCGCAAACATATCTTAAAAAATTTCTTCATTGCAAATGTGTAGAAAAAAGTTGTGTAAAAGTTGCTAAAAGACAGATGAAGATTCCAAATTGGGAATAGGATCTAGGTTATTTTCAAGCTGTCTTGAATTGTTCAAGCTGTTTTTGTTTAAGTAAATAATAAGAAAAACAAAAAATAATTTATATTAAAATATATATTTTAGTGTCAATTTTTTTTATCTTGAGATTATTTTAAAAGCTAAACTTGGCACAGAGATATTGTTGAAGAATCGTACAAATCATGTTTTTAATTTTCAGATCATCTACATTTTTTTAATAAATAATTTTGTAAATAATTTTACTTGTACGCTAATGCTTGCCTTACCCAAATAATAAGTGAATAAATAGATTATTTTATTTTTTTTTAAATATAAAAATATATGTTAATATTTGTTTACCGAGCATTTTAACCAAAGCTATACCTTTTATATATGTATGTATGTGTTATATGTATATATATATATTTATATTTTACATTTTTGATTAATTTTTGCATTTGTCTCTTTCTCTTTATGTATGTCACCAAAAATACCCAACCAAAATCCAAATAAATAAATAAAATATAATTAAAAAACTAAAGTGTGCAATATAAAATTGTTTAAAAAAATATATACAAGAAATTATATGGAAGATAACAAATAAATGTGACACAAAGGCGGCTCAATATGAGCGCCAAATGTGGCAGCCACAACAACTGCAACAACAGCACTGCGGCAATAACAACTAATTCAACAACAACAACAAATACTACAACAAATTGTGTGACATCAAATTGAATTAATTTCAAGCCGCCAAAAAATAGTGAAAAATTAAACGAAAAATAAAAATAATAATAAAAACAAAAATTATAAAAAAAATCAAGTAATCTTTTTTGTTGTTATTTCCCAATTGCCTGGCAAAAAAAAAAAAAAAATTCGAAAAATCCCCATTGTTTATCGAAATAAAAAGAAACGACCCGAGCCTCCATTAATATATATATATAGATAAATATATATATAATATATTTTTGACGCATATGCATATGTATGTGTTTGTGTGCACCTGTGTATGTGTGTGTGTGAGTGTGTTTATTTCCCCTGTGCATTCCATCCATTAATCTACATATATACACATATATATATATATAAATATATATACCAAAATATATTTAACTCGATCTAAATGACAACAAACAACAACAACAACAAATTAAATATTGTTTTGTGGCGCACATGCAAATTTGATAACAACAATATAAAATAAATTCATAAATCAATAACAATCATCGATAATCAAACCAATCAATTAACAACAACAACAACAATCGACTCCAACTACAAAATGGCGGACATCATGCGTCCGCCGTACAGCGATATAAAGCGGCCCGACGAAATTGTCAGAATGACAACCGCCGATAACTTAAAATTCGCCGTACTCATCGGCCTCATCGAGGTTGGCCAGGTGACCAATCGGGAGGTGGTCAACACCGTGTTACATTTGGTAAGTGTCTCTGCATAATGTTCAAATTACAAATACTAATCGATTATTGATTGCGATCAGTTATCGATAGCAATCACTCTAACAAAATTGCATTTCAAATAGTTTACCTTCGAATTGCTGTCGATTTCAATGCTTAGAGTCGTATGAAATATATATCCTAAATACACAGGTATATACATATGTATATATATATATACGTGCATATACATATATATACATATATATATATATATATATATATATGTATGCATTTTCTTAAATATTGTCATTTATCTTTAGCTCGATATAATTTGCCAAATCTTTGGCAAGCAAAGTTTACCACGTCAAGTTTTCTCTTTTTGATACTCGACTTAAGACCAGATTATATATAAAAAACTAGAGCAAACACCAAAAAGGCACACACTCAAACACACACTCACACACACTCACACACACACACACACAGGAAGAAGAAGAAGGAAAAAAGCAAATGTGTGCGGTTATTTTTTAAACCGTCGCAGAAATCTGTGCAGCCAAAAAATCTTTTTGCACGAGACAGCGCAATTTCATTTAGACAGCCTGACAAAATGGCGTCTAAATGCCGCACACACACACACACACACACACACAAACACACACATTTACACTTACACACACACACAGGCAAATAGACGCTGCTTTCATTAGCACAAAATTAACATTTTGTTAAAGCCACAGAGCGAAAAACATCTCCGTGTGCAAAGCACGAAGGGGGCCCGGCTTACCTGTATGTGTGTGTGTGTGTGTGGGTGTGTGTGTGTGTTGGCCCTTTGCCTGTGCCGTGATTAGATCAAAGGCCAGCAACAGTCTCCTTCAGGCCCTTTGCTCCCCCACCCCGCTGACTTCCCTTGAAGACAATATGCCTGCCTGCATATTGTATTATTACACGACATTATTATTATTAGTGAAGATTTTCAAATTTACATTTTTAGATGGGTGGTGGATGTGTAGCTGACTTACCTAAGTATGTATGTATGTGTGTGTGTGTGTGTAAGTATGTGTGTTCGTTGGTTTCTTAATGAAAACACGACACCGTCGCTCATCATTACTTGATTTAGGTTGAGATTCCCAAGCACCAAAAAAAAAAATTATGTATTTTACTGACGGCACCTTGACAGGTTAGCGCTGTGTGTGTGTGTGTGTGTGTATCTGTGTATGTGTGTATGTGTGTGTGTGTGTGTGTGTGTGTGTGTGGAGTAAGAAATTGTAAGAAATTGAAAAGAAATTCAATTGAAGTTCGTCGTCGGTGTTCATTGATAAGATAGTCGAAGGTAAACAGAGATATACATATACATATATATTAAGGTATATAGGAATATATCTATGAATTATATACACCTGTGTATGTATGTGTACTTATACATATGTACTTCAGTATATGCTATGTGCTCTCTTTTTTCCACCTGATTATGCGACACGGCAACATCTGATAAGCGTCGAATCCAATAAAATAAATAAAAAATACTCCAGACATTAATAAAAGTGTTGACGTGTTCGAAACACAACAAATAAAAATGTCATAATGTGGCCAAAATATATAATATAATATAATAGATATTTCAGATGCATTTTGCAGAAAGTAAAACACGATATATAAAAAAAAGTAAAAACAGAAAGTGGCAGAAATTATTTTTTGTTGAATACAGCTTGGATTGCTATTGTTGGCCACGTTTTTTTTTTTATATATAATAAGCACGTTAAACCTCTATTTTATTATTATTATTAATTATTTATTAAATTTCGACTTCTATTTAAAAACACCACTCAAAACTGGAAACGCGATTTGATATTCATATTAAAATTAACCCCTCCAAAATGCACTTCTAGAAACGCAGCAAAACTTCTCAGAAAAAAAACAACTAGAATTAAAAAATAAAACAGAGCTTTTTTATTATGACCTCCAGATTTGTACTTTCGATTATTTGTGTTATTTTGGTAACCGACCAACAAAATAGATTTGGTTTTATTTTGTTGCTTGTTGCCGCTTATCGTTGGTTGCCAATTTTAATGGATGGGAAGAGTTGGGTCTGCAGCTATTTTACCCTTTTGCCAGATAATGTGTAAGATAATCAATAATTTTGATGATAGCATTGTCATTAGGTATTTTTGTTGCTGTTGTTGTAGTTGTTGTTGTTGTTGTTGCATAAATAAGCATTGTATCTGAAACATAATCGATAATGCCGAGCGAGTCCTGAAATCTGAATTATTTAAATGAGTTGAATGAGCTAAGAGCAAAGCCGAAATGCAAAGTCCCTAAAAATAAATCAATACCTATTAAAAAGTAATAAAAATGTAAATATTTTTGGAGCTATGTGTACTTATACAAATATTTTTCCATATTTTGTGTATACCCTGCAACCATTGAAAATGTGTAAAAGAGGTAGAGGTATATAAAGTATGTCAGTCAGTATGTCTGTCAGTCCGTATGAAAAAGCCTCTTTCTTATTTTTATCGATAATTCCTTCCGCCCAGCGATTATCGATATAAATCGTAATCTATTTTTTATCGAGAATGTAATCAATTGATAAAATATTAAATATTTGATAAAATTTAAGAAATCGTTTTTTTCATATAACATGTGCTTAGGCGTAGGGTATCCCCTAGTCGAGCTCTCCCGACTTGAGCCTTCTTTTTTTTAAGCTTTTCTTGTTTTTGAGTTTTTTTTTTTTTTTGTATAAAGGATGCATAAAAATTTTCAAATGCAGACATTAAAATTATATATGCCTATAGAGATGTTTATCGTAATGTGTGCGTGTGTGTGTGTTTATGATTCTGTTTGTTTTGTAATAGCAAAAACAAACACACACAGAAATAGAGAGAGATATACAGAGATAGATGGAGAGAGAGAGAGAGAGCGATTAGAAAATCTGGGCCGGATCCATGGCCGAAGCAAACAAATTGAAAATTATTTTTTGTCCGCCTCTTGTTGACTTAATTTTGCATTCAGCTCTTTTGTTTATTGTTTCTTTTTGTTTTTTGTTTTTATGTTTGTTGTTGTCGATTTGCATTAAGTGTTTATTTTGAGTGGGCAAAAATGCTTAGCTAACGACAAAAGATTGGCAGGAAGGCAAATCGATGAAAGGCATTTCGGGTACCCATTCCCCCCATCCTGGTGTTGGTGGTGTTGGTGTGGAAGTGAGGTCCAAGGGTGAACTCTCGATAGGTAATGGGGCCGAGAGGAGTACCACATGCGCCGCATGGCAAATGACCATAATTGAGCTGTATAACAAGGCCCAATGACCGATTAAGCGGCCAAAGCCCACTTCCGAGAGCTGATCCCCGCAACAACATGGTGGGAGTGGGTGTGGGGCGAGGGGGCTGTGGAGCGATTTCAAGGATTAAAGGCTGGGGTGGTTGCTGGGGAATTGGTGTTGAGTTATGGTGCTTGGAATGGCTATGAATCAATCAACAGCAGCAACAACAGCAACAACAGCAACAACAGCAACAGCAGCAACAACAGCAACAACAGCAACAACAGCAACAACAACAACAACAACAGCAACAACAACAACAGCGTGTGCAAAGTTGAGAGAAACGAATCAATTTGCATTAAAAAGCCGAAGCACAGCCTGAAGAAGAAATGAAAAAGGACCCCATTCAAAATACACAGCGAGAAGCAGAAGCAAAAAGAAGACGAGCAAAAAATAAAAATAACACAGAAAAGCAAAATAGTAGATCAAAAGAAATTAGTATAAAAATTACAAATGTTAAAACGTATGCCTCGACCAGTGTTGAGTAATCTTCCCAAGACGTGCCTCGAGTTTCGCAAATAATCTGTGAAGCATATTTCAATTATTCATTAATTTATTCCATTTTTTTTATTCGTAATAATGGCAAAACACGATAACTGCTAAAAAATCTTTTGTTTTATATTAGTATTTATTTAATTTATATTTAATTGCCAATTATAGAAACATTTACTATTGATCAGTTCTACTAGTCATGTCTGTCTGTCGAATTTCGAATATGTGCTTTCGCATCAAGTTTATTTAATTTTATCGATAACTAGCCACGTTTCATGAATATCGATACAAATCGATTGCCGATAGCAATAAAAGACACAATTTTAAAGTTGTAGCCTGACAGTTAATAAACAAAATATACCCTGGCTTGTCAGTTTAGGACTCGATACATTTATTTGTTACAGGGTATCTAACGAGCAAAGCCAATAATCGCCTTTGATTTCACAGCAAAGTGGAGCACATTGTAGCAGCTTATTAACGGTTGTTTGTTTAGTTGGAGTCTGCTTCGTTTTTTCCCAAACCCCCCAAAAAACCTACCCCCTCAAGAGAGATAGAGAGAGAGAGAGGTAGAGAGAGAGAGAGGGAGCAAAAGTGCAAACATATTTAGCTAATTTTATTTAATTTAATTAACGTGCTTTGCCACGCAACACTCAGCAGTGAAGTGGACGGTGCTGCCAGCGTCGCTGCTGGCGTCACAGTCGACTGCCGGCTGTCAGCTGTTTGCAAGTGTGAGAAGGAAACAATAAAAATGGGCCCATATTGTTAACATCCTGACAAAGGATGTGGAACACTAACAACTACAAAACCAAATGCCAAAGTCACTGTCTGAAGAAATTCGACCTAAGGGCGACTGAGAGAGAGAGAGAGAGAGAGAGAGAGAGGGAGAGCACATTTGAGCCACAAAACGTAAAAAGTGAAATGAAAAAATGAAAAACACACACAAAAAAAGAAACAAGAGAAAAAGAAAAACAAAAATTAAAAACAAAACAGACTTAGACAGGAAAGCAAACGACTTAAAAAATAGGCCTCATCAAGTTTTCCCTTCTTTTTTTTATAATGCAGTCTACGAATTTTGGCAAGTGATAAGAAATAAAACAATTCCAGACAGATTTTGAGGCGCAAAAACGAAACAAAATCAACGCAAGAGAAAAACATTAATTCAAATAAAAATACAAAAACACAAAAGGCGTGTTTTTTTTTTCTTGCGCTGCTTCTTCTTCAACCCTAAATGCAAAATTAAGCAACAACAAAAAGGTTAAAGACGCCGACGTCGACGTCGACGTCAACGTTGGCGTCAGGCTGTCGCATCCTGCGCGTTCCTGCTGGCTCCCTGCTGTAATGGAATGGAACAGAATGGAATGGACTGGAATCGAACTGTTTGCGGCAACGGCTGCGGCTGCCTTCGCGTACTTTCGCCGTCGCCAGCCAACAACAACAACAACAACAACCCGATACTGCTGCACTGTGGAACAAGTGTGCGTTTTTTTCAATGTAACAGACAGAAGCAAATATCTCCTGAAGCATACATTATTCATATACTTGATCAGGATTAACAAACGAGTCGATATAGCCATATCCGTCTCGGGCATGTCAAAGACTATAATAACCAATCTGTTTTCGTATACCCTGGGCAGATCAAGTTTATCTTATATTATTGATATCCTAGCGATTTCAAAAATAAATAAAAGTATGATCAACTATATAAATTTATTTAGGATCGGATAAGAATCACTCAAGTTTTAGTCGCAAAACCTTTTCTCATATTGATTGCATTACTCTCAGCTTACGATAACATAGTTTTTTTCTACCTGAGCATGTAATACGAAATGAAAGCACTTCCACGCATGCTTACATTTTAGTGTACAAAACTTTAGAGACTGACAGACGGACATGGCTATATCAATTAAATGTTACTTAAAAATATTTGATATATAATTTGTGGAGCCGAAGACGTTTTCTTCAAAATTATAGTAGTATAGCAAATTGCTTTTGTACCACTGTGGCCACGTAGATCGTGTAGCGTAACTCCAAATTCAGTTGCCAGGGGTGCTGTGAGGGTGCGATGCGCCACCGTACGAGGGGTGGGTGGTATGCGTCTAGTAGGTCTAAACGTTGCCTGGCGCCGCCTGCCAAGTGTGTTGTCTGAAGAGGGGTGCGCAGATAAGGGCAGGGGGTGTGGCAATCGTTGAGGGTTGAGGCTCAAGGCTCAAGGTTCAAGGCTTGAGAGAACAGTAGAAGAGGCGAAGAAGACACGACAACCGCAAGAGATTTAACGACCCAATAAAGAACAACGCTATGTTATTTAAGGACGCTGAAGGGATTCATTCATTCATTCATTCGCTCATTCATTCATTCATTCATTCGTATGCGGGATGGCAACGCCGGACGCATTATTGTGTAACCGGTAGCCATTTGAACCGTTCTTTGATTGCTTCTCTCTCTCTCTCTCGCTCGCTCGCTCTAACTCCCTGTGCCAGGGGGTTGGCGGTGGGGAAGGGGGGTTGATGGTGTTGTAGGCGTGACACATTTATGGACATTGCGACATTACGCGACCAAAACAGATGAAAACTTCGACAACTATTTGCTGCTTCCTCTTCTTTTTTTTTTTTTTTTTTGTTGGCCAACTTCATTAACATTATTATCAGCAATCCCCTGGCGCACTCGCCCAACCCCGCCCCCAATCGTATCTGCCCCTGCAACATGCTCTGCATTTATCAAGAAGTGCATTCATGTTTTTTACATATTTTCTTTTCTTTTATTCATGCAAATAAAATATCAAAAATCTTAAAACAGAAACTAATTTAATTATTTAAAAAGAAGAAGTTGGGTGTGGGGGAGGGGAGGGGGTGGGTTTTTGTTGGTTTTTTATTGCGCTTAATGGTCGCATCTGTATTGTGGGGGGCGGTACGGGGTGTGTAACGGCAAATAATGTCTGACGACAAATGTCGAAGCCCAACAAGAACAATCCCAGTTATATTTATATTGACAAGAATACGCAACTTGCAGATACCCTGCACTTAACTTTAAGTAGATAGATAGATAGGTCTAGAAAATATATAGAATAATTACCTAAGTAGAATCAGTGATTGCAATTATAAAACTAAACTAGCTTTGTATAGTCAGTGATTGTAATGCCAATAAAATTATAGCCAATACAAATATATATATATAAAATATATATCTATAAAAAGATAAAAGTATATATATATGTAAATAAAATTAATAGTCGGTATTTTTTATAGCCCTATTTTTCTAGTTCAACAAGAAAACAAATCTATAAATTCTTAACTTAAAAACGATAAATTCTTAATATTTTCGGGGCTCTAAAAACATTCTCAAACTCTTCAGCAATTTTTAATTGATGTCGATCTAGAAACGGTATATGCAACAATATATAATGATAATACAGTGATGTTCAAGTTGATTATGCCCCGTGTTTATTTTATGGACACTGGGTATAAAAATGTTAAAGCAGAAAAAAGAGGCAAAACACCAAAATAAATAAATAAAAATAAATAAATAACAAATAAAAAATCAATAAAATTGAATTGAAGGCACAGTAGCAAGAATAAGAATAAAAATAAGAAAAAACGTTTTTATGACTGGCACTTGCCGCCCACTGGAAGAGATTGGGGAGTTGGGAAAGTGTGCGGGGAAGGGGGAGGGGAAATGGGGGGGGGGGATGCAGAAGTGAAATCTGTTTTAATTCTAGCTGCTTGACGAATTTTTATTTATTTATTTATGCGACAACAAAATAATGTGAAAAGATAAAATTACATATATTGACAATATAAAACTTGGATTTCTATGTAAAAAAAAAATAAAATATATATATATATTTATATATATTTGTGTGTATATATATATAGGTATACAAAAAGTCTGGTTTGACTTATTTATGTGGCGTTGGGTCGACCAAAGCATCGGTTTCCAGGCGTTGACAAACGCCAAGGTCAATAGTAAACCAATTTACTTTTTTGTTCTTGTTGTTGTTGTTGTTGTCAACGCCTTTTGGCCAAGATTTCGCCACCACACTCTTCTCTAGGCCAACAAGCCTCTCGCTCTCTCTCTGTCCCTGTCTGTCTTTCGGACTTGGCCTGCTTTTCTGGGTTGTCTTCGTTACGCTGTGTGCGTTAATCCGCACGCCCAGCGTTTGCCTCGTCGATACGCAAGGGTTGTCAAGCAACCCCCAAAAAATATGTTACATATATACATATATATATATATACATAAATATATATATATTGTCTGTATGTTTATCATCGTATAGCTCAAATTCGGCCACCCTTAGCAGCTTCTGCTGTGTTGAAAACATTTGACAACTGTTCCCCGAGCATTAGTTGTCATTTTGGCGCCACATATATTACTAGGTGGCAACCCCAACTACACCCCCGTCCACCTTCTCTAAAGTTCAGACAACTAAGCAAAAAAAAAAAGAAGCACGAAATCTTTTAGCTTTAACTTGATTCGATGATTGGGTCAATCGTACCCCTCTCTCTTTCTCTTTCTCTCTCCCTCTCTCTCTCTCTCTCTGTGTGTCTGTCTCTGTTTATCGGGATATACGTAAGCTGGAGATTAGTGAGGCATGCAAACAGAATAAGTAATGTAAAATCCATTGAAATACGTTGGAATGAATTTTATTTTCGATTGCTGTATCGGAATTAAGAAGGTGAAAGCGATACTTTTGGGCAGTAATTAATTAAATTTTGTAGAATAATCGATAACTATGTGTATGGCTTAGATTACTGGACTCCCACAAATTAATTATTCTCTTTGATGCTGTCGATAATATTTATCGATATAGTTTAATGTATATATTAAACTGACCTTTTTAATTCTTACCTTTCGAATTAGGCAAAATTTTGCAGGTTGTGAAACCGATTCGTATTTTGTTTCCGTTTCAGGTTCCGTTGAAGGTTTTGAATTGGTTTGAAATTTGTCTTTAATGGTTTTTGGTTCCGTTATGATCTAGTATATGGACAAATAATTTCGGTTCTAGTAAATGTTACAGTTTCGGAAAGAAATGTTTGACCACCTGGCTTAAATATGCATGTATCTTTTCTGATCTGATTATCTTACAGATACTCTTAAATGTGCATGTATCTTTTCTGATCTGATTATCTTACAGATACTCCAACTATTTCAATATTTCCGTTTGAAACCATAGGGAATTTATTTAGTAATTTTCTTTAAAGGAATATCCATTAATTTGAAGGTTTCAATTAAAGCTTCTTCATTTGCCTGTTTATTATACTTTCTGCTTTACCGTTATTGACACCCCTCCATGCAACATATATATTTAGTTCTGTGATTGCAAGTAGGGATGGATGGGAGGCGAAGGGAGGGAAAGGGCTAATAATTCCTTAGCGATTTGAAATCATTCATTGCACAATGGCAAGAAATCTAATTGATTATGCAATAGTCATTCATTTTACGAGGCACTTGAGTGCGGACAGACAGACAGACAGACTAAGAGCTATTCAAGTTGCAACTGCTTTCCACAGGGGGTGGGGGGTGTTGGATGGTGGATGGTGGATGGTGGGGGTGTACTTTCATGTCAAGGACATGTCGTCCTTTGATGGCATTTGCAAATAAAAATAAGAAAAGCGAACAGTTAGCGATTAACTGCAAATATAAAACGCGAAAAATCTTGCCAATTGGGAAAATGCGGGCAGTGATAATCCAAAGGACGAAAACGGCGAAAAAAATCTCTCTCTCTCTCTCTCTCTGTCTTATAAGCTGCTTTCGGGACAGCATTTACGTTTTTGGCTTTAAATTGCTTTTGGCCAGAATTTAATGATGACACAGCCCCGAGCCTACTCCTCCTCCCCCCTCTTGCGTACATTAAAAAGCAAATATTTTATACACACACACACACACATATATATATATATATATATATATATATATATATATTATGTGTATTTGTATAGCATTTGACCCAAGTTCGCATTGCGCACACAATTTTGGTTTATTTTATTTTTTTTTTCTGATTTAAGGCCATTTCGTGACTCGACAAATTTGTACAATCATCTGTTTTGGCGACGGTTCCAATTTCAGTTCCAGTTCCAGCTCAAAAGTCGTTAACTAACTAACTAGTTCGAGTCATTGTTCGGCTTCCATTCGGCTCAAAGTTGGTCTAGTTGCACTTGCTCCAAAGTTCTAGTTTCCGTTTCGGTTCTTTCCATCCATCAATCAGCCTGAGAGCATCGGGCTAATTCACGTTGCAGATGTGGTTCCAGTTTTGATTACAGCTTTGGCACTCTGATCTCTTTGCCCAGCCCTTGAGCTGGTCGTTCGCTCAAGAAAACTTCAGTTCAAGCACTTTTCCCAGTTTTTCATTTCCTTCTCACTTGGCTGCTGCTGCTGCAATAGTTTTTCTAGTTGCAGCTCATAATTTTGTAGTTTCCGCTAGTTGCTGTCTGTTAAAAACTTTATGTTCATGCATACATAATTCAGACATCATCGTTGATATTTTTGACAGATTCCACTGGCCACAAGACAAGCAACAACAAAACAACAAAACAACAAAACAACAAAACAAAATTGCAAAAGTTCAGTTCACGTTGTTCTCGCTGGATGGTTGGATGGGTCAGCAAATGTGACGAGGTTGAAGGGTAATCAATATGAGCGCTGCTTTGACGACTACACTACACACACACACACACACACACACACACACACACACACCAACACACACACACCAACACACACCAACACACACATATACAGAATGTAACAGTCCCCTAGTCCCAACCTTAGTTAACCCAATACTCTTTAGAGGATACTCTTTCCCTATCTCTCCCCCTCTGTCTCTATTTCAATCTCTCTCTCTCTCTCTCTCTCTCTGTCTCTCTTTCACTCTCTGTGTCTCTCTCTCTCTGTCTCGTCAACTACACTGGCCAAAGTAAATGAAACGTAACTAACGCTTGCTGCATGTAAATGGAATGAACATCATTTATAAACTGAAATATTGTTGGAGGCGAGTCAGGTCAGCAAAACCGACGGGGCGGGGCAGAGGCAGGGGGTGGTAAGTGAAAGGAACTTGGGTATGAAAAGTAGTCAGTCGCTGCTTCAAATGCCCTCAAATCTGTTTTTTGCTCAGAATGCACTGCGAAACACTCAAACTGTGGAGCTTTGCTTCTCACTTTGCTTATCGCTTTGCCTCTCGCTTTCCTTCTCACTTTGCTTCTCGCTTTGCTTCTCGCTTAGCTTCTTACTTTGCTTCTCGCTTTGTTTTTCGCTTTTCTTCTCGCTTTTCTTCTCGCTTTCCTTCTCACTTTCCTTTTCACTTTGTGTTTCGCTTTGCCTCTCACTTTGCTTCTCGCTTTATTTTTAGCTTTGCTTCTCACGTTGCTTCTCACTTGGCTTATCGCTTTGATGCTTTGCTGCTCACTTTGCTTATCGCTTTGATTCTCGCTTTTCTTCTCGCTTCGCTTCTCGCTTTGCTTCTCGCTTTGCTTCTCGCTTTGTTTTTCGCTTTTCTTCTCGCTTTTCTTCTCGCTTTCCTTCTCACTTTCTTTTTCACTTTGTGTTTCGCTTTGCCTCTCACTTTGCTTCTCGCTTTGCTTCTCGCTTTGCTTCTCGCTTTGCTTCTCGCTTTATTTTTAGCTTTGCTTCTCACGTTGCTTCTCACTTTGCTTATCGCTTTGCTTCTCGCTTTATTTTTAGCTTTGCTTCTCACGTTGCTTCTCACTTTGCTTATCGCTTTGATTCTCGCTTTTCTTCTCGCTTTGCTTCTCGCTTTGCTTCTCGCTTTTCTTCTCGCTTTGCTTCTCGCTTTGCTTCTCGCTTTGCTTCTCACTTTCCTTCTCACTTTCCTTCTCATTTTGCTTCTCCCTTTGCTTCTCACTTAGCTTCTCCCTTTGCTTCTCGCTTTGCTTATCGCTTTGATTCTCGCTTTGCTTCTCGCTTTGCTTCTCGCTTTTCTTCTCGCTTTGCTTCTCGCTTTGCTTCTCGCTTTGCTTCTCACTTTCCTTCTCACTTTCCTTCTCATTTTGCTTCTCCCTTTGCTTCTCACTTAGCTTCTCCCTTTGCTTCTCGCTTTGTTTCTCGCTTTGCTTCTCGCTTTGCTTCTCGCTTAGCTTCTCACTTTGCTTCTCGCCCTGCTTCTCACTTTGATTCTCACATCTCTTTTCACTTTCCTTCTCACTTTGCTTCTCACATCGCTTCTCACTTTTCTTCTCGCTTCAAGAGGGTCTCTCGTTTATCCTTTCTCTCGACTCCTCTGTTGTCACTTCCCGAGGTGACCTTTCTGCGGTAATCACATGCCAAATGCGTCTTTAATATTTATGTAATAGTTCAGTTTAATGTCGAATATTTGAGATTATGTCATCCCAGCTTTTGTTGATATCATTTTGGTAAATTGAAAATAGTGGATATTTGCAAACCAACAGCAACAGCAACAGCAACAGCAGAGCCACAAAGTACGCTACAAAATGTTTACAACCTTTTTTGAACAAGGGCATAAGAAATGGGGCCACACATAAATATGTATATATAAATGTACATATACATATATATGTACATGTAGTTACCATTTCGCATCTCTATCTGTAGTGCTGTTGCTATCTCTGTCGCTCATTTCTAATTTGTGCGCCTGTGGGCGACGCATTGACTCATGTGGCTGTTTGTGGATATTATTATGGCCATGTCGTATCATTTATAATTTATACAACTTTAATGAACAACATTAATATGCAAAATATGACAGGGCAGAGTTTAAGTTTGTTTCACTTTTTTTTGGGACACACACACACCCACACACATCCACTTACACACACACACAAGCTTGACAACACTTTTGGGATAACATTGTAAATTTAATAATAATCCCGAGCAACGCAATGCCATCTGGGGGCACAACGCATACATACGCAACAAACTAACTCCGAACCCTGCCACAAGAAGAAAAAGAAGAAGAAGAAAAACAACAAATGAATAAACAAAGGGATGTTGTGTCGTTTAAACAAAACTAATTTCGCACAATATTCAAATATGAATGCAGAAAAGCACACTTTCGAGTAAATTATTTAATTCTAGTGATTTAATATACAAATTTTTACCAAAAAAAAAAAAGTTTGCCAACTGAATTTGTCGGCATTATTAACTTAACGTAATTATGCAAATTTTTTTCAAAATTATTATTATTATTTTATTTATTTATTTTTTTTTTTGTATTTTACATATTTATGCGTTGCAATTGCGCGTCGGGGCAAAAAGTGTTGAGCGCTTGACAAGTGTTCTGGAATTACAATTGCAGTTGTTAAAACTTTTGCATTTGATAAGTTTTTTTTTGTGTATAAAAAATGGAAAAATGTTAAAAAAAAAAACTTGATAAAATGCAATGCGATTCGCATTGTTGTTGCAAAGTTTGAGCATTGCTGTTACATTTCCGTGCGACCAGTGAAAAGTTTATGAATACAATTACAAGGGATGCATGAAAATGTGGAAAAATGAAAATGGTGCAATCTGTAATCAGTTTATAGCTCCAAAATTGTCTTTCAATTGCAACTAGTGTAAAATGAGGCGATTGACAGCGTTGAGCGAAATCGATTAAATTAATGACTGTTTTTGAAATGTTTAATTACTATTGGCGGGTCAACAATGATGGCCTAATTGACAGTCAATTACGTTGTGTGTTCATCTGTCAGTTTCACTTTGCAAAATCGAATGCCAACTTTGATTGAATTAACATTTTGTGGCTTTGAGGCTTAACACATTTTTCTTTTTAAAGAGACAGACTAAGAGAGAGAGAGAGAAAGAATTAGAGATAGATATATTCAATATATCAAAATATCAAATTATCCACCTAACTCTACCTCCTGTGTGTTTGTGTGTGTGTGTGTGTGTGTGCATCCTTGGTCCTTTGGTCTGCTGTGGCCTCTGCTCAGGTTCGAGTTTCTGGTGTGTTCGTTCTGATTGACACACTTGCAAGAGGTCATTCCTTTTTGCCACAAAATCTGTGGCACATAACAATATTTTTCGCCAAATTCTCCCAAAATATCAAATATATAAAAACAAAAAAAAAAAAAGCTAACATGGAAGGATTAACTTTTTCTATCAAGGCCTAAATACGTCAAGTGTTTTTTAAGCCTTGGTTCTGAAATATGAATAATGTTTTTTATGTCTAGAATGTGAAATTATATTTACTATTGTATAATTATAGTTAATAAGAAACTTTATTTTTTTATAAAACTGAGAATAAACGTAAAATTAAATGTTTTTATTTAGCAAAAGTAACTCGAAATAGAGTATTAAATAGTCGTAGTTTATGAATGTAAATAGATAAAAAATGCTTTTTTGATTTAGTCTGGACTCTCAATGCAAAAAACAGAAAAAAAAAACACACACACACACACACACACACATGACAATCAATATATCCGCTGTACATTTTCGACCCATCCTATGTTTGAGCAGCAACAACAACAACAACAACAACAAACTGTATCGTGACAAAAAAGGTGTGTTACCGTGTGTCCATTGTTGCCATGTCCAATACCCTTTAGGCCAGTAACCCCTTCTCTGCCACTTTGCCTAGCCTATCCTGGCCTGGCCAAGGGGTTGCTCAGTTGTTTGCTGACCGGCAAAGGGCGCGTCCACTGGGAAAAACGGGGGATGGGTTGCAGAACGGGGGGTTGGGTAGGTGGTATACGGTTTTGGTTGACACGTCTATATTAAGCCCATATACATGCAGATTTATATCGCATACACATACATTTGTATATTCCCATAAACACACACACACGCACACACACACACACACCACACACACACACACACACACACACACACACACACACACGCACACAGGGTCAGTAATTAATAACTGAACTTGCGTTTTAGTTGCGAGACTCGCCTTGTTGCATGTTCATCATCATTTTGTACAGTTACTTTGGCTGCTTGTCTCATCCTGTCATCGATAAATATGCCTATCGATGTTTGATTGTCATTTGTGTGTTTTCACATTTTTATAGATAGTTTCAATTGTTTGTTTTCCAAAATTTAAATATAAGCAAACTTGGTCTTAAAGTGTGCTTTGCAACTTGTTAAGCCCTTTAAAGTCTTAAGGTTTAGTTTTTAAAATTAATTCATTATATAAATAAATAAATATAAGTTGAACATGTAATTTTTAATTGCAATTAAAACCCAAAAACCTTTTGTTTTTTTTTTGGTTGTTGTTGTTGTTTTAAGCTGGCTTAAAGCTAACCAATTGTTTGCTACTTCTTATGTTGAAGTATTCAAAGCTCAATCAAGTTACAAGCCCGGTAAGCCGCAACTTAAATGAAAAGCCAAAAAGTGCACGGGAAAATGCTTGCGGCACGCAACAAATGCAGGCAAAAGTTTTGCGGCAAGTCCGCAATTCACTAAATGCATTTTCAAGTGTCGCACACTCTGGAAAATGCCATCAATTAAGTGTATCTGACAGTCGAACGAACTCAACTATAAATGCTGTCAGCTAACTTAATTGTTTTTCTAATGGTTTTGTTTAGCTGTTGTTGTTGTTGTTGATTGTTGTGTTTGTTTTGTTGTTGCTTGTTGCATGTGGTTGGCAACTCATTTACGCTTTATCCTTTTACCAACGCCAGAACGCCAATGTCATCGTATTGCTGCTGCTTGTTTTTAGTTGTTGTGGTTGCTCATTCCATTTTTTGTTTTGTTGCTGTTTTTGTTTATGCCTCAACGCTTTACCAACACACAACAACAACAACAGCAACATAAACAACAGCTACTAAAAATTGCCTGCACTTCTGTTGTATCCTCTATCCTGTACGCATTCGAAATGCCTCCGAAGAGTTTTATTTACATTGTGACTGGGCTTGCAACACAAACAGAAAAAAATGAATTCGATAATGTTTATATAAATATATATATATATGTTCCTGAGCAGCAGAGATCTTAGCTGGGAAACTAAAAAAATTGTATGTAAAAAAATTGAAATGTAAAAAAAAATATATATCGATATCTATCGTCATTTTTCGGGTCGTATAAAAATTCTGTTAATTGTTATGAATTGGTTCTAATTTGATTCATTAACAAATTTGGAATTCCGTTTGCGGTTCTTAATTTCAATTGATTTACACACATAATACAAACTGCCAATTAAAAATCGGACTTACCAAATTGGATTTATCGATTTAATAAATTAGAATTATGTAGACAAAAATGCATAGAATTTGGCTTGTTGTAAACCCAAATATAAAATTCGATTTGTGTTCGATTAGCTTCGACTGAATACCTTCGTCTTGGAAAACAACAATTGTGCTTTTTTGCTTTAAAAATTTAAAGAAGAAAAAAAAGAAGAAGAATCACAGAGATGTGGAGCATCGGAGTGGATTTTGCTTGTGTGCAAAAACCAGTAATGAGTAGCCATAAATCTTTGTTAGACAGGATACTGATTAGTCGAGCACTCTCGACTAGAACAGCCTTGCTTTGCTTTGCTTTTGCTATCGTTTTTTGTTTGTTTTTTTTTTTTGTTTTATATATTTTGTTTTTTGTTCACTGTGTCTGTGTCGGCTGTTGACGTGTCTGCTTCTGTTTTTTGTTGTCCCGTTACTTGGCCCTAATGGCTTGGGCCCCATTTGACCCTCAGCTGGCCCTGAAAGCTGCTGCTGCTGTTGCGGCTGCTTCATTCAAGTCGTGTCGCTGTCACTGCGGCTGTCTCTCCTGTCCTGTCCAGCTACTGTCTGTCTGTCTATCCATTCTCTGGACAGGCCAGGCTGATGTTCAAGGCTCTGTTTTTGTATCTGTTGCATTTGCAGTGAGCTTAACGCATTTTCCATCTGCTTTTGGTCAGGCTGCCTCTGTTGTTGTTTTTGTTGTTGTTGTTGTCACCTCTTAGCCATGTGCTTCTTGTTTACGGTTAAAATGGCCATGTTGCCAACTCGACTTTCCACAATCGCATCCTGCCAATTATCGCTCACTGTCAAGCAATTCGTCACCGTCTCATTGGCTTACAAATCTCTTCAAGTTAAACAAGCACTTTATTTAAGAAAGAACTGACCTTCGAAGTAGGAGCAACTATTTATATTTACATATTATAGAGGTAGAAACAATAAATATAATTAATAATAAAATTTAATTCAAAATAAAAATTACAAATAGCGGGAATAATTAATGTGGCTTGGTTTCAATTATTTCGATATTTAAATTCAATTTTGACTTGGATTCCCTTCTGCAAACCTTTGTAATTTTTGCAAGTATTTTTTATTTTTAACTTAGTATCGCTTCCTGAAACTGGTTGTTAAAAAATGTTGACCTTCGGTTTCGGTTCAGTTATCAGTTGCAAAAATTGTTGATTGATATTGCAAAAGTTCTTCATAATTTTACCAGAATGATTTATGCCAGTTTCAATTTCAATGCTTTATTTCGCTTTATTCTTTACTTTTTTTAAGTTTAAATTTCATTAAAAACATAACTTTGCTTGAATTGCTGCCAATCCACAATTCTTGTGCACGCTTGAAACCAATTAGGAGGCAAGGTTGAAAAAAAACAGAAAACTACAGCTATAAGAAGAAGGAAAATGAATCACAATTAAACGGAAGTTTTCTTGGAATTTCCCACCACTCAGTTTGAGGCGAAAAAGTGCCACACCCACACACACACACACACACACACAGATAAACACTTACACTCAAGTTGAACTTTGGCCACTGACAGCTGTCGCTGTCTGCAAACGGTTGAACCACTGAAACGCCGAACCGTTGAACCGTTGAACCGTCAAAGCTGACGCTTAAAGCTCCCCACTGGAGCTAATTATAATGAAAATATTGTTAAGCAAAGGTCGTTCGTTGTTAATTACAAAGTTTTTGGACTCGGACGCAACTAAAACAAATTACTTACAACACTGCCAGCAGGGTGGGGCAAGGCAGCCAGCAGCTGCACCAGTTGCCTGTCACATGGAGCCAAAAAAAAAAAAATATATATATATATAAATATGTGTGTATATATATATATGTATTAAATACATAGATGAAGTAGAAGCGAAGCAATAAAAATTGTTAAAATGTTGTTGCTTCGTGTGAAGTGGCAAAGGTGCGGCTGTCTTTTATTTTAACCACGCGGCGTCACATTTGTAAGTGTGTATGTGTTTGTATATGACGTCATGTTGCATGAACTGTTGATTGATTTGCTGTTTGTGGATTTTAGGTGCAGCTTAAACCGATTTTACACATGTTTTTGTAAAAATGTGATTTTATTTGTCTCATGTTTGTTTGGTTGCTTTTGGCTGGCAACTAAATTATTAACTTGGTTTATTGTTAACTGAAATGCTAAAATTGACCATATTTTTTTAAATAAAAAAGAAATCACTCCACACAAAATATATGAATGGATTTTGTGGAGTGATTTCTTTTTCTATTTGAAGAGCCAACGAAAATTATGTTTTGCAAATTTAAATGTAGTTTTATTTTTGACTTTAAATCAAAGAGTTAAGCAAAGCTGCATTTTTTTTTACAAACAATTCAAAGGTTCGGTAATCCGCTAATATTGAACAAACAAGCTAACAGAAAAAGTGAATATTTTTTTTTTGACAGAATATGACATTTTTGTCCTTTAATAAAATTATAAAAAATGATAAAGCTGTTTATTTGAAAAAGGCAATTTTTTAGAGATCAATTTTTGCAGTTGATTAAATTTCTGCCACATAAGAAATCTATATCCTCACAATGTGGCTTTTATTGATCACATGAATGAACAAGATGAAATTAGCAATAGATTCAAATAAACTTTAATTGTGAGAATTATATTTTCAAACTCAAAATCGCAAGCTCTCATAGAGATTATCTACGACATATAGTCGTATAGTCAGATATGGCTGCATCAAAATATATATATCCAAAATGTTGTATGGATTCGAAGTAGACGTTTCCTTAACTGGATAAAATCAAAGATGTTCTTATGTTTTGGACTTTGGACTCGTTGAACGCCTAAGCTCATTATAATTATCCAATCAATGTGTGTCGAGGGTGTGGGAGAGAAATGCAACTAAATGGATATACTTACAATCCCTAAGCAACACTCAACAAGGAGACAAAGAAGAAGAAGAAGTGGAGTAGTCAAAGAGCAGACAAAAGCCACTTTGGACTGCTGTGGATAAAGTTACTTGGCCCACGGCTGATTTATTTACTATAAACAAAAGAAAAAAAAAAAACAAAAAAAAAGAAGAAAAAAATCCAAAGAAATCAGCCAGAATAATAATAACAGCAACAACAACAACAACAACAACAACTTGGGGAGTCATAATAATACGTAATAATGAACAGCTCGCTACGTTGAGGCCTATCAGGGAGGGGGACAACCCTGGAAGAGGTGTGTGGTGGGGACAGGAAACGGAAGTTGGCTCAACAAGCAATGGCCAAGCGGAAAGACAAAAATGAAACAGACAGTAAGTACACTCGCAAAAAATGTGCATACAAAAGCAAATGTGTCAAGAACGAAAAGCGATTGTTTTCACTTAACTAAAGAACTTGATTGCCACAATTTGAGTTTACTGCTTCTACTAACTGTAAAAAAGTGTTGAGCTGCATCCCGATTTGAAGTACTCAAATTCTATAACCTTAAAAATTCAAACTTTGTTAGAATCGAAGTAGAAAGTTGCACACTTATTCCAAGAACAACAACAAGACAACAATTGAAAACGAACAAAATCATAATTTTTTTCGCTCAGTGTAAGTAAAAAGCACGAATCTGAAGCAGAACGAAGCTGGGCTGGGCAGAACAGAAAGTTCTCAGGTAATTATGGCCTAAAAGCGCCATTTTTTCTGCTCTGTTGCACACACGCACACACACACACACACACGAGCATATTTGAGTGTGTGTGTGTGTGTTTATTGACACACGCACGGGACGCGGAACTTTTGTGAGTTGTTGTTGCTATTGTTGTTGTTGTTGTTGTTGTTCCTGTTATACTTAATGTAATTAGACTAAATTGCTTTTTAAGTGCGCCAAGGCAGCAAAAAGTAACATAACATGTGTGTGTGTGTGTGTATGTGTGTGTGAGCTGGAGAGAGATACAGAGCGTGCAACAAAGAAAAATGCTTAAGACATTTTCGCAAATGTCTTTCGTTCGGCAACAACAAAAACAACAGCAACAGCAACAATACAAGCAACATTAGGAATAGGTTCAACAACAACAAACCGACAACCAACTGCAAGTTGATCAAACAAAGTTACATTTTCAAGTCTCTTCGAACCGAACACATTTCTTTTCTCTGTCTGCAAACAAATGTTAAGCTAAACATTAGAATGTGAAAGTCGAGAGAGCTCGACTCGGAGATACTCTGCTTCCAAGTCTGACATGTGTTAAATATTCTTTAAAATTGTGTGAATTTAAAATATAAAGAAACACGTAGATACAATATATCAACAACTTTCGTTACTCCATTATCCATAAAAATAGATTTTTTGCACAAATAATTACAAAATCAAACAAAAGTTATCGATAAATTTGTTCTACTTATATTGTAAATGAGTGCTAATATTCAAAGCCTGAAGTTTGCGGCTTTTAGAATCTCTGAGCTCATCTGAACAAGAATATATATAATTTATGTTGTTGGGAGTGCTTCCTTATGCCTGCTACATGCTTTATCACAATTTTATTCAAAATTGCAATTGGAAAACTCTTTAGGAATGTCCAGGATAGAATGGGTTTTTTGAAAATATCGATAAAAATGAGAAATTTGCAAAAATATGTGAAACCTGAATAAAGTGTGTTCATTTAAAGTGTGGGAACGTATTCTTGATCAAAGAAATATTTGATATTTGACACCACAATATATATTCTTGACCTTTCAGTTTAAAAATTAATCTCGACGTAATTCGATATATATATCGGAGTACATATAAAAATAATAAAAATTCACCCACAACTATTCGGGATTAAAATAGGTGCACTTGTAATGCTAGTTGTGACTGACTTTTAAGCAATTATTGATCCATTTGTCTATCGATTCGTTATAAATGGGATTAGCCATCAAAACAAGCACACAAACAAACAAACAAACAAAGAAACAAACAAAATGAAAAACAAAAATTGCAACGAGCACAATGAAAATGCTCGGGAGGAAAAGGCATTTAGCGAGAGTCATGAAAAGTTCAATGGAATTCACAAAACGACAATAACAAACAAGGCGGCTCGCCTTGAAGCATGCAACACATTTTGTTGCTGCTGTTGTTGCGTTTTTATGTGATTTACAGTAAATTGCCAAATGGGTTTTTGGCTCGAACCAAAAAAAAAAAGAAAAAAAATATATATATATATATAAATATATATAAACCAAAAGGAAAGGGAAATGAAAACTGGCAAATAAATCAAATGAAATTTGCTGCGACGTCTGAAAACAACCTGCCCCCATCCACAGCACACACCACGCCCCCTCCTCGCCACCGGTGGATTTCTAGGCCCACAAGTCAGTTAAGCAAAAAGGAAAATAAAAGAAAATTTTGAGAGCTGCGTCTAAAATGTTTTGTGCGCCACATTTTTATTTATTTGGCGTTTTGTGTTGTCAAAAGGAAATTCAATGAAAAAATATTTACACACACACACACACACAGACACAAAGTGAGAGCAGCTGTATGTGTGTGTGTGTGTGTGTATATATGAATAATTTGCTGTTGTTGACCTGCTGTACATACAAAATTATAACAAATTCAATTACAAAATATGTTTTATGAGTTTTTACATTTTTGTTTTTTTTTGTTTTTGTATTTTGTTTTTTGTTTTTTTGCGTCTGTGGGCTTTAAGCGTTGTTTCATCCTGTTCCTGTTGCCTGCCACATGTGCAACACTTTACAAATGGTTTACAAATATGTCAGATATCGCTTCAAAAATATGCTGGCTGCTAAAGTGAATTTTCTACTTGTGTGAAATGTGGAATCGAATTAAAAATTTTGCCACAAACAAAAATTTCCTTTAGTGCGCATATCTATTTTAATTGTTCAAAAGTAATGTGTTTTTAATATTGTTTTGAATATTTTTAATTGAATGGTAGCTTTTAGAGCAACTGCTGACTTAATCATATTAATTTTGTTTTTTGAAACCTTTATTTAACTCAATTTGAACGTGAATCAATCTCTTCTACATGTTTTGTTGCTGTTCAATGTTCTGTAAATAATGATTTCCGGACATGACAACAATAACAACAGGATTATAATCCAATGTTCAGGACAAAACTAGCAATGTAAACATAAATTTAAGTTTGCAGACAATTTGCCGCATATCGAGAATAGGCTTAAAATCATTGGGTCCAAACAAGACCAGAATTCTAACCGCAACTTAACCGAATCGATGCTCAACAATTATTTTTAGAAAGAAATGAAGTAACTCACATTGTTAGTTGATATAGAAAGGAATAATCGAAATAAAATTGAAACCAATACGATATAAAACAAGAGAGAACGTTGCAGTCGGAAGTAACCGACAGCGAAATACTATGATATCATAATTTGTGTGCATCAAGAAATACTGTCCAAGTTTGCCTTTCAGACTTAGATAGAAACTTCGCTGAAACTTACTCAAGATGGAGTCCCAAAGCAATGGAAACGGCAGTGGCTCATCCTCTTGCCAAGGGGGGACAATCCGATAGATGATCCGTCAGGATATAGGCCCATCTGCCTCCTCTCTATTTACAGTTTGAGTGACCCTCCGTACAATAATTTCATACAAACTTCATGACTTTGGTGTCAGATTATGGATTCTGATTTCTAAAGCCTCAGTAGTTTTCGAACTCTTCATTCATTCGTCATCGATTTGCGAAAATCGATTTGATGGATTTTATCGATTTTCTAGCTCCCTAGTGGACGTAGGTCTAAAACCTTGACACTTTTATATTATACCTTCGGCATCTTAGTATCAGAATTCAAATTGTGTATTGCTTAAAGGCTCAACCAGCTGAACTACACTTGTCACCTCTCTCTCTCTATCTCTCTCTCTCTCTCTCTCTCATATCTGACTCCATCTGCAATTACAAATTCTAAATCTTATTCGAATATTAGCATATTTCTCATATAGTTTGTGGCCTACTTAAAAAATACGCAAACATTTTTGCTAATTCAGTTGCAAAGTTATGATTTGAAAAAAGAAAAAAAAAAAAATAAATAAACAAACGTCCCCCCCCCCTCTCTTTTCCAATTCTGACACTTGCCACAAGGACATTACTCATTGTTTTTTTTTTTGGATTGTTTTTCTTTTTTTTTTGTTTTTTTTTTCGCAGTTTCTTTCTCAGTACTAATGATGATGATTATGATAACGATAATGAGCTTGTGTTCGCAGCACAAAATTGCTAAAAAAAAAAAATGTTCGAATTTGACAAAAAAAATAAAATAACTGAATTACGCATAACAGTCCCAAGGGCTGCTCCATCAAAAAAAAAGAAGAAGAAACTGAAAAAAAAACGCAGAAACTTTCGCTGTTTCATTTGAGTTTTTGTGCGGGGTTCGTTGGGGCGCCACAACGTATGCAAATCAAAGTGTTGTGCAATTTTAATGAGCCACCTCATTCCCACCCCACCAATCTCAAAATAAACTTGTAAAATGTGCGCCAGTCAGAGAGAAGTTTGACTCCCTCACATACACACACACACACACACACCAACACACACACACACACACCAACACACACCAACACACACACACCAACACACACACACCAACACACACACACCAACACACACCAAGACACACAACACACACGAGCTCTCAAATATATGCAACGTATCTTTGCGTTTTCTTTTTTATTGATGCAAATCAAATGAGCAGCAGCACAAAAGTTTAGCCAGCTAGTTGACATTTTAATACCCTTCTCTAAATATATATTTATATATATATATATATATATTTACAAATATTTGATTTTTTGATTTCAAAAAGTACAAACAAACAAGTTCAATAATTTTTTACATGGAAAATATTTATAATTCTCAACTAAATTATATTAACACATTTAGTTCGAATTTGAGCAGCTAGTTGACTTAAGTAATTTCTTTTGGAATTGTTTACTATAGTCTGATCTGACATATATATACATATATATATACATATATATATATATATATATATATATGTAGATGTTATAATGTCAATGTTGTCGCATTTGACATACAATTTTCAAATATACACTTTGACACTACTTTTGGGTGAGGGCATCAAAAAGAAGTTGAGCATGTGGAGTGTATGTTGGTGGCTTATTGACTATCAAAAAGACACACACACACACACACACACACATGCATAGACACACACGGACACAAAAAAGTGGCTAAAACGCACACGTCAATATAAAAACAAAGAGCAAATGCAAAAACTTCTACGAATTTTCGATGGAAAATCGAAGCAGCAACTAAATATGTATGCGTATGTATGTATGTATGTGTGTGTGTGTGTGTGCGTGTGTGTGTGTGTGTATGTGTGTGTGTGTGTATGTGTGTGTGTGTATGTCTGTGTGTGCGTGTGTGGGGGGGTAAGGAGCAGCAGCAGCAGCCGAGCGATTTGCATATAAATGATTACGGAAATAAAGAAGGAAGTTGAAATAGACGGAGCTAAAGTTGTCGAGTCGTCGCCATGTCCTGATGCCCCCGACACCCTATTGCCCCTGCAGCCTGCCGCTTGCCGGCCTGCTCCTTGCTGTCTGCTCCTTGTTCGTTCCAGAGCTACTTCAGCTGAGCGGTTTCCTGGCGCTGTTTGGCGCTGCCAAAGTGAGTTGTCAGCGCAGCGCTGAAAGGCAGCGAAAAAGCTGAGAGTGCTTGGCCTCTTGGCTCGGCCTGCAGGACTGCAACCAGGCAGTCAGGCAGTCAGGCAGGCAGCCTGCAGGACGACATCCTGGCAAACGGCAATGATGTCCTGGCACTCGCCATTTGCCAAAAAATTGCGACGCATTTCGCATATATTTTTGCAGCATTACTCAAGCTAGAGACAGAGACAGCGACACACAGATAGATAGATAGAGAGAGAGAGAGAGGGAGTAAGAATCGGAGACAGATAAATGTGAAAGCACTGGCTTAACTTGGCTTAAAATTTATTCATTTTTCCTCTCTTCAAAAAAAAAAAAAAAAGAAAGAAAAAGTGAAGATTGCGCAACATTTGTTGTTGTTGAGAATTCTACGTTCTAAACTTAAGCTGCAAAAACTTAAGCAAGAAAAGCTTCAAATTGGTTTTACATATAAAATGCAAAAAAATAATAAAAACTTACGTAATTCTTGTGCGAATTACATTCACGGATTTGGCCAAAAATCATAAATTAGTCCAATTTGTTGAATCACTTGAACAGCAGCGAGTGTAGAATAGCGAATACCCGATAAATTTTGACGCAGAGTTGTTCCTTGACATTTGTAAGCCCTGAACCTGAACCATTCCAATTAGGTAAGAAAGGTTTAATCCGTATTGCTATACGTGAAATTTGAAAAATAGGTTTTAATTTACTCCGTGTAGTTCAAGCTTATTTTATTGATATCGATATCTATCCCCATCTTACAAATATCGATACATATCGAGTTCAATGGCAAATCAGTTGAGGGTATATCGTATCTCACTTTTTCGAAATTTTAAATGATGTTAAATTTCGTGTCTGGTTTTGAATTTCCTTTTTTTTTTTCTTTTTTTTTTTTTTAGCTTTATTCTCGCTTTTATTCGCTTATTTTTTAAAATATAATTGATACGTTTGAAAAAGAAATAATAATTACAAAAATATCGATTAAATGTTTTGCCATGAATAATTTACATATTTGTTTCTGAAGATTCAACTGCATTTTTCTATTGCCAGCTCAGTCTAGACGCAAAACAAAATGTAAATATTTGATACAAAAAAAAAAAAAACTTAACAAATGGAAAATATTACTTACAAATTAATCTGTCAAATGTAGAAAATCAATTTGGCTGCACACAAAATGCTTAAGCTAATAAATTTAATTGAATATGAGAAACGCAAAAGAAAACAAGAACCGAGAGGAAAACATTGAGAAAATGTAACAAAAATATTTATGTAGATAAATCAAGGGGACAGCTGTCATTGTCGGTAATATTGGCTTTGATTGGAGCAAACCAGAGCAGAGCTGGGAAAAGCAAAGGAAAACACACAAAAAGCAACAAGCAACAAGGAAAGTAGTAGAAAATGGCAACAGAATCTTCATTTACTCCTCCACCCCCCTCCCTTTTTGGCGAAAAACACCCAAGTGAAAAACAAACAAATGACATTGATGAATGAAGCACGAATGATGGATTGATTCAGCGCCGCATGATGTAATGATGCAATGACGCTGCCGATGAATGAACGCTTGTCCCGATTTGCTACAACAGCATCCAATGAAAACCCAGCTCCGCTTGGAATTTGAGCTGCTTGAATTGATAATGAGTCCAGGACTCGTGTTGCCTTTGCCTTTTTATTATTTTTTTTTTCTCTTTTTTTTTGTTTTTTTTTTTTGCTTCTTTGCCATGACCGTAGTCTTAATTAATTTCCACCGTCCTGCCCACCACGCACCGCCACGCCCACTAATTAAACAGTTTTTTCTACTGCTTCTTCATTTTTTTTCTGTTGTTGTTGTTTTTGTTGCTGTTGCTGCTGCGTGGCAGCGTTTTGTTTGGCTCCTGGACGAGAGGGGAGGGGCTTGAAGAAAAATTGCCAACTGGAAGATTGGTAGCTGTGAAAGCTGCCTGCCTGCAACTTTGTGCCGAAAAAGTTTAACTAATTTCAAATGTGGCAAATGACGATTTTCAGACACAACACTTCTGCCCCACGCTCCCTACTCCCCTTCTCCTTCTTGACCAGATGGCTTGGGCATGGTAAGGGGTAAGGGGGAAGGGGAGGGGGTTGGGTGGTCGTTGGCTGATGTATTGTTGCCACAACAGCTCAGCTCAATGCTTGGCGCAGGCGAACTTTTAATTACCAAGCAGCAGGCGACGGCGACAGCAACTGAAATTGAAGGAGCAACAGCAAAAGCAACAGAAGCAGCAGCAGCAGCAGCAGCAGCAGCAGCAGCAGCAGCAGCAGCAGCAGCAGCAGCAGACGCTGCCGCAGGAGCTCGGTTGCCAACACCCGCTCCACTCCACCCCCCCAAAAACCCCATTCCTTATAAACACTCGAAATAAAAGTCACCGCAAAAAGCAGAAATCATTTTTAGTTTATAGCCAAATAATTTCTTAATTGTGAAAATCTTTTTCGAATTTAATTAAAAAAATGAAAGATTCAAAAAAAGTTATGAATTGGTTGAAAATTTTATTCAAACCGTGGTTCCGTTATGTGAACCAAAAGATGCTATAAGTGGTTCATAAAAAATTTGGAATTCCGGTTTCGATTCGAAATTTGAATCGGTAAATTTTAGTTTTTTATACTTATTTTAGTTTTAAAAATTTTCTGAGAAGAATTTTCGAATTGACTCTTTAAAAAATCAGTCAATTCGGTTTTTGTTTTTTTGAGTGCATAATAAGAGCGTAGCCTTTCAATTACGCTGTGAAGCATGGCCAGCGGGCTGGCTCAAAAGCAGCAGTCGGAGTAGAATCAACCCTAGTCACTGTTGCTACCCCGCAACGGCCCCAACTTAAAATTCTTTTGGCCAGTTGTTGTTTTGCGGGCAAAGTTATTGCTTGATGCGACGGCGAAAAAGGTGAAAAGGCGGCTCTGCTGGCAACAAAGGAGATGAAAACCAGTTGGCAGCTGCCCAGGCACATGGCCCAAGTTATTTGCTTGGTCTTGGCCACCCTGGTTGTAGACAAGGCGAATCAAAAAACAAAAACGAAAAGAAATAAAATAAAATAAAATGCTTAGAAAGAGCAAGACTTGAAAATATCCTGTACCGCTTATTTCCTTATATTGGTTAGCAAATCGATAATTATCGATATGTGAACAAGTAGAAAATTAATTGAATCCCAAATTGCAAATAACTAACATTTGATATGAGCTTCTTCTCCTTTATGCCAAGATACCCATTTTAAACAAGTTACAGGGTATACAAAAGAAAAACAACTTATTCTGGCTGCCGCCTAGCGGCGCATGAATTCAAAATGAGACGCTCAAGTGGCCCCAAAATTGTGTTTCAGCGTTTTTATTTGCGCAAAATTAGCAGTGCCACGCCTCCCCGCCCGTTGCTACCCAACCCAACCTCCCGTCCGAAAATAAAAGCTAGTCGTTTAGCTACTAAAAATTCAATAGGAAAGCGCCAGTCTCCGTTTTTACTGGTGCAGATCATAAGACAAAAACAAAATTGAGATAAAAAATACAAAAAAAAAAAAAATAAACTAAAACAGCATCTGATATATATATATATATATATATATAAATGTATATGTATATATATATATATATATATATAAATGTATATATATATAAACTGCACCCATATGCGCCATAGACCAAAAGCCGAACACGGGCCAAGTTTTGTCGGGCTACCGAAAAGTCAAGCAATGCCAGCAAATTGGAAATTTTATGCCGTAGTTTTTCCGGCGCTGCCTCTCTTAAAACCGTCTACGTGAGGGCTGTGCGCGCTTCACGGATACGGGTGCTTGGTTGGAAACGGGAAAGGGGGAAGGGGGTTTGGCGCTGCTGGTCGTAATATAACGAACTTTATGCCCTGTGTGTTTGTGTTTGTGTGAGCTCACCAGATAAGCTGCAAAGGATGCTGATGCGAATGAAGGATGAGCATTCAGCAATAGCCTTTTACTCCCCCCCCCCCACACACCCCCATCCTTACACCCGCAGCCCTAAGTCAATAGGAAAAAAAAAACTTTTCGCAATGGGATTACGTTAGTTGGAATGCACTTACTACTTATATTGCTTAACGATTTTTCTTCTTCTTAACTTTTAAGGACATTCTGCCTATGTCCTTTTGATAGTTGGGGGGCGTGGAGCGGCCAGCTACAATTTGTCAGCAAAATAATGAAAATTTATCATTATTGTGAAATATGCTCCATAAGAATGTAAATGTGTAAAAGTGTCGAGTGCACTGGAAAATATTATTGCCATAGTTTATGCAGAAATCTATGGTTAGTTTTCGGTTCCGATCAAGATTATGAATTAGTTTCAAGTTATTTATATTCATAATAGCATAATTCAAATATTATATATATATATATATAGAAAAAAAAATATTTGTAATTTTTAATAAATTTTCTTACAAGTCGCCAGTGTTGCATAATGCCTCAAGTAATTTAAGGGACCTTTTTGAAGTGAATGCGGCTGGAAAATGGTGCCCAAATTTATGTGATCTTCCATTTGAATTTTATGTGTGTTTTCGTTTCGCTGCCAATTTTTTCTGTTTTTGGTTGTCAGCAGCTGGTTGCTCGTCCCTCCGTCCGTCCGTCCGTCCGTCTGTCCGTCCGTCCTCGTGGCTCGATGTGTTGTGTTGTGTTGTGTTTTGTTATGTTTCGTTTATTTATTCTTT
Source organism: Drosophila mimica (assembly GCA_037043585.1). Classification (NCBI taxonomy): domain Eukaryota; kingdom Metazoa; phylum Arthropoda; class Insecta; order Diptera; family Drosophilidae; genus Drosophila; species Drosophila mimica. Next base: position 5,090,599 of record JBAMBE010000748.1, on the reverse strand, counting down.
TCGTTGGCTTGTGCTTCATATAAATTATTAAAAACGCCCTGACTCTAGGCCGTCAAGTTTTTCTGACTTTTGCACTCGTGACTTTAAAGGGCTTCTGTTTGCTCACTACTTATTTTGCTGGCGTTTTATGTGGGCACACTTTGGGCAGCCTCCATTCCTCAAACAGGTGAAACCCCCATGCCCAAATGCCCCCATGCCCCTGTGTCCCCTTAACCCCAATACGCTGTAGAGCGTAACAAAGCGTTGTATTTTATTGAAACTTTATTGTCGTGTGGGGCAAAACTCTCAAACCTGTTGCTAAAATACAAAAAAATATACACCAAGAAATACAGAAATTGAAAGGCGCCCTTTTCTTACATTTATAAATATTCAATAAAATTTGTCAGCTTTTTGCACACAAAATGGAGGACAAATACCCAAGAGTACTATTAAGCTGACATGCATGTTATAAAATATACCTTATTTATAAAATATACCTGAAATACTTGTACTTGGTTTTTACAAAATAAAGTAATAGGAATTCCTGGAAATAGGAAGTTGGAAAATGGTATTGTTTTTCCTTTCTGGTTGATTACATTTGATCATTGACATTAATAAATTGTACTCCCAGAAGAAGGTTTGTGTTGGGGTTGCTCAAAAGTGGAACACGAATTCGGAAAATCAAAAAACTTAAATTGAATAATCTATGATAAACCAATACTAACAAAAATTCAAAAATATATTGATTTTAAAGCTATACATAAAATAACCCCATCAGCGACTGCCGGATTAGTTTCTTAACACTTTTGCATTAATTAGGCTTAAACAACACCAACAAGAATAATTGAAATTTCCTGGGCAACCCTCGTTTTTGCCGTAGGCAAAGTTACTGTAAACCAGAAAATTTAAACTAACAATTTGTTCTCAAAACTTTCTCAAGTTTTTGGATTTATTTTTTTTTTATTTTTATTTTTTGTTTTTTATTTTGTCAGTGCTCAACGGAAGTCATTATTCTGTTCAAATTGAGTTGAAAACATCTACGAAGAAGATATTAGTTTATTTTTGTTTGCCTCAATCCTTATCAGGAATGTGCTAATTGGATAGTTACAACAAGTGTTGCAAGCGAATGATTTTGAATTTGTCTTGCAAACCAGGTTCTTCGTACTAGTTCTTGAACCAGCTCATGAGCCATGAGTTAAGTGATTTACTTGTTCCACTAAGCTTATTAAAACTGCTTCCCTGTTTTGCTCAGGAAAGTGTTTTATGCTTCTATTGTTAGTCAGCTGAAAAATAAACTAGTTCTTTTGTTTATGTGCTGGTAAGTGGCTAACTTTGCCATTTGCTCAACCAGTTCATTGTTCTTTTGAGCTAATTCAATTAAAATGATTTGCGCACAGTTCGCTTCATTATTTCTGCCAGCAATTTATAAAATATTTTTTTTTTTTTTGCTTTTCATTTTTGTGTTTTGTTTTGTGAAGTTTTTGGATTTATGTCCGTCTTCGCAGCTGTATGGAATTATTTATTTTGGATGTTGGTTTATTGGATAATAACACTCGTAACTTCGTAACTATTGAGTTCGATTTAGGAATTTAAAATGTTGCAGGGCATCAAACCAAATCTTATCTAGATATGTACATCTTTTGGGTCAATGACATTTTATTCATTTGCAGAGGTATTTCAGAAAAGAGAGCAAATATTTTGTGCTACAGCTTGTGACTCCTCTCTTCCTCTTTCTCCACGACTTGCTGCACCTACCACTCTGGTGTCGTGCTGTGTGGCAATTGTATTAAGAGAGCCGTTGCAAAATGCTTTTAGATGCAACTCACAAATTGTTTTGCAATGTTATGCGACATACAGCCACAAAAACTAAATACACAAACATACACACATATATATATATATATATATGTATATATGTATATATAAATATATATTTATATCCGCAGAAAAAAAAGCGGCAAATTTTAACTCTGAATGGCGTCAACTGAGCTTCTACTTTGTTATTATCTTGCTCTTTGTTCTTTCTGGCACGCCACAGGCAAAAGCCAAACAACAACAGCTCGACAATGGTCGACCACCCTTTACTGTTGACTTAAACCCCCCTCCCTCATCTGCCATCCTGCTGCCCCTCTGCCTCATGCTGTTGCAGGTCATTGCAGCGACAGCTTCCTGCATTGCTTTGGATTTTTCATAAAGCTTATGAATTTTGTATACAAACTGTATGCGAATCCAAAGCGGAAGCAGCTGTGCAAAACCATAGCCAAACCGAACCACAGTGAACCACTCCACTCCGAACCGTTGCGACGAACCGTTTCAAATCTAAAGCGCCCTGAAATCGCTCCACGCAAAAGCAAACTAACCACAAAGTCCGAATAAAACTGCAACCATACATGCAGCTTAAAATGGTTTATACCTAAATCCACACAAAAACACCCATAAGCGCCATACACGCAGAGAAAAAATGTTTACTTGCACAAACTTGCACCAGAAACTCTTCAATTTCAATTGCCAAATAGTTTTTAGCAGTTGTCAAAAAATTGGAAAAAATGCGAAACTTAAAATTGTTTTTTTTTTAGAAAACTTAAATCATTTGAAGAATTTTGAGTTTAGAGAAAACAGAACATAAAAAAATATCGACTCTCTAAAGCGGTATAAATAGTTTAATCTATTTTTTAAATAAAAAGAAAACTCGAAAATATATAAACAAGAATCTAGCTAAAAAATTGTACTAAGCTAAAATCCAAAAAGAAAAAAAATATTTTTTTTTTTAAATTTAAGTTTGTGTTTTTTTTTTGCTGTGCAGAATTCTGTGTATTTTCATTTTTTTTTTTTTTGTAGCTTAGGTATATTATATATGGCTGAGAATAGTCAATAAGGAAATTGTGTTAGATATTATCTTTAAGAGATGAAGGGGGTACGTTGGAAGGGGGGGTGGAAATTTGTGGCAAGTTGGCTGGTTTCTGTGGTGAGCAAATAACAGAGTTTTGTTTTAGCCAAAGATCTGAAACTCAGGAGCATTTCGAGTCTTTGAATGGCAACTTTGTCAGAAGCATTGTATTCAATATGTTGCTCTGTGTGTGTGTGTGTGTGCTTGTGTGTGTGTTGGAAAATTGCTGCAGTTAGTTTACAACACTTATTGCTTGCATTGTTCCGGTCGCTGTTGTTCTTGCCATTGGCGGTTGGCATTGTTTGTTATATTTGGAATGTTCAATATACTCCTTGGCGACGATAAAGAAGATGAGACGGAAGCTGAGACTGAGATGGAGATTTTCCCATGGTGGCCTTGGGCAGTGGCACCAATGGGCAGGAGGGGGGAGGGGGAGTGGGAGTGGGTGTCCTTTGCATATGAAAATGGATAAGGATTAGGATATGGCACCAGAGCTGAAGACTTATTTTCAATTACATTGCCACTGAACATATGCTGCATCCATCAGTCTCTCTCTCTCTCTGTTTATCTCTCTCTCTCTCTCTCTTTCTATCTCTCTCTCTCTTTGTTTCTCTCGCACTCGGTAATTTTTCTGTGTCTTGGTTGCATAACAATTGCAATAAGCGCAACTAGTTGCAATTTAAAAGCTGAGCAGTTGCAAGTAAGCGCTACTTAAATATTTATATATATATATACATACATACACACATATATATATATACATATATATTCATTACATTCATACATATTGTGTAACTATTGGGTTGACTGAGTTAAGCCACACAAAACTAATAATAATCCATCTTCTCTACAAAAAATGTTTTTTGATAATTGATTATTAGCTATTTAATTGATAAATTAGCTATTTGTTATTTTCGTTGAAGCAATCATTAATTTTACTAACTTTTTTCTTCTCATTTTAGGTAAGTGCCACTTAATTTAATATACACTAAAAACTGACGACGTTTTAAAACCGTAAGTTGATTTGAAATTATCTTTAAACCTGATCGCATTTGAAAATATTGACGTTCAAATACTATCGTTATAGATATATATGTTTTCAAATTTCGTCAAGATAACTTGAGAACTTAAATATGAGTTCACATAGATCAAGAATCAATATAAGCGTATATAATTAATGGGATTGGGAACGTTTCCATGAATGAGTTGCAAATTGATAAATAACAAATAATCTAAACAATAGTTTTAGAAACTTATTCATGTGTTTTGAGTTCTATCGATTTAGATTTCCTAAATTAATCGTACCCGATAAACAGCCTTGATTTGAATGGTGAGAAAATCGAAATGAAAATGGAAATGAAAATGAAAATGGAAAAATGAAATGAGCCTGCGCCCCGATTAATATGTCAAAGAGATGCAAACGTGTGCGGCTACATGTGCGTGTGTGTGTGTGTGTGTGTGTGTGTAAATGTGTGGGCGCCTGACATCTGGATTAAACAGTGCCACGTAAAAGTATGCAACACATTTTCATTTGAGCGGGCGACAGCAGCCTCAGCAATCAGTGAGGAATTTAAGTGCCGCATGTTAAACAATGGCTGCCTCAAGGGCCCACGCTGCCAACAATGCAACGAATGGCAAGGAGAAGCGGGGGAGGGTTGCAGGGCGAGAGGGAAGCCAGGTGGAAAAGGGCTGTAGCTTATGAAAGTGTAGCGAAATGAAATTCGGAACAAGAGTGCAAAAGGTAACTAGCTAAAGCCATGGAAAAAAAAAGAAAAAAAAAAGAAAAAGTGAAATTAGTCATTTGCAGAGCACAGCAGAGGGCTGTGTGAAAGAAATGGCCAGAATTATTGACATACAAGGGGAAAGACGGGGGCAAGGGGATGTTTGCTGGGTGCCAGGCTGTTGCACATTTGCCACATGCAATTTCATCCAGTTTTGCCAAGGGTCCGTTGTGTTTGCCATTGGACACGCACACGAACTTCGTGTTTTACTTGTGTTACTTCAACACCCACAACAGCCCCCTTCTGTGTGTGTGTGTGTGTGTGTGTGTGTGTGTGTGTGTGTGTGCCACACACATGAGACAAACTCCTGGACAAGTGCGACAAATGGGCGAATTGCTCCGATTATTGTTGTAACTGTTGCAATCGAGAGCCTTATTGGCCAGAAGGTGACTCAGACACACACACACACACACACTCACACACACATTGTAAATTGTGGGTATTAACTGAAAAATAAAATAAAAATCTACTGCTTCAATCATCCCAGCAACCAATTTCAATTTGCAACAATTTTCAAAAATAAGCAACGCTCGTTTTGGCCAATTTACGTTCAATTTACAATTTGAGAATTGGAATTTTTATTTTTAAAAAAAGCTGCAATAATGAAAAGAATAAGCCAAATCAAAAGTAGTTTTCATGAAAATCATTTTAGTTGAATTTCCTGTTGAAGGATTAAAAAAAATGGAAAATTGGAAAAGTATATAAAATTAAATAATATCCAAGAACTGAGCCAACTTCGCAACGAAATTCAGATAACTATTGGGAGAGATTGCAAGAAACGCTAAGTAGAACATTTGCTTCAAGATCTTAAAGCCCAGTTAGAAGACGTCGAAAACAGTCACACACACACACACACACACACACACACACACACACACACACACACACACATGACGATGTGCCTTGCAATTTGACTTGAATACTGATTCGTTTCGTTGTTGAGTTTCACAGCCAGAAAGTCTTGAGACTCGTAAGATTTTTTTTTATTTTTTTTTTTGTTTTTTTCTTTTTTGGGTGGTTTCTTGGGCGCGCTACTCAACATGCAAGTAAACAAATTTGTGTCTGTGTGTGTGGCAAATAGAAAAATGAGGTCAATAACAGTTAGATTATCAAATAAGCATTACCCAGAGTGGCAACTGCTGAGGAGGCGCCCTCAGCAAAAAAAAAAAGAAAAAATGAAAAAAAAAGATTTTATCTTCGTTTCGTTTTAAAGAAAAAATGTGTACTGAAACAAGAAATGTATTCCAACTTTTACGTAACATGTGCTTTAAAGTAAGACACTATTTCTGAAAATAAAAAAAAATAAATAAATGAAATAATATTGCAAGCATTTTTATTGCTAAGAAAAATAAAACTATTGGCGTACGATATTCTAATCATTATATAAATGTATATATAGATATCGTAGAAATCGTAAATATCTTATAAATATTTTGGTATTTTTTTATTTATTTATAATTTTAATTTTATTTTAAATTTAATTTAATTCAAATTTTTAATTTTTGTATTTTTGGTGCCGACAGACTTTAGTTGACAATAAATAAATAAATAAATCAATATGTTTTTTTTTTTTTGCTGATTAGTTTGGGTTGGAAGCAAGCCTTAGCATTGCAGCTTATTGCCTTGCCTCACACTTAACACACACAGCCACACACACACACAGGCACACACACACACATAAACACACACAGACACACACAAATTGAGCTTGTGCTACAATTCTACATTTTGTGGGCATGCTCAAGACGTCATCGTCTGTCTCTCAAAGTGCCTACGTGTAAATGTGTATGTGTGTGTATGTGTGTGTGTGTGTATTTGTGTGTGTATTTGTGTGTGTATTTGTGTGTCTTTGATATTTAAGCCAGCAATCAACGACATCGTGCAAACGTTAAGCTTACCCATTCCTCTACCCCTTTGAGGCTATCCACCCGCAACCCCAATCCCAATCCCAATCCCAGTACCAATCCCAGTCCAAATCCAAATCCCAAGTACAACCCTAACCTCAATGGTGGCATGCGTGAAGGTCAATTTATCGCCTAATGACGGCGAACAATGGCGGGTGGCCATTGAGAGGACAAGAAGCACGTAGGCAGCCAAGCTGAAGCGTTGCCAGACATTTAATGCAGCTTACTAAATGCTTCACATGCCACAAGCGCCACAATTTTGCCTGCTGCTGTTGTTATTGTTATTGTTGTTGTTATTGTTGTTGTTGTTGTATTGGCAGCTTGAAGAATTAAGATTTCTGGAGGTTGCCGACCAAAGCTCAAAAGATTTTGTGGTTTTTGTGGAAATTTTGGCTTAAATTTAGCGCACATTTAGCTTGATTTATTTACCTACTTGACAGAATGCAATTACGGCTACTTGTGCTTTACAAATAATTGCATATTCATGAGTGTATTCATAAAAAAATTAATTTAATTTTGTGTATAGTTTTTTCCATAAGCATACACACTAATTGGTGTGTAATTACTTGTATTTATTTGATTAGTTTTTAGAAATTGAAGTAGCTGTAGTAATATCAATTAGAAAAACATTTTTATGAATGTATTCATTCGTGTTCGTTCATTCAAAAACACTCGTACGTAAAATCCTTAAGTGGCGTTCAACTGATGTTAAATAGTTTTCTAAATAAATTTATTCACAAGCAAACGCATTCTTTACAATCAAGTACTCTATTTTAATAGTACACACACACACACACACATTTATGGTGATGAGTGAATACACTCATACACCCACACACTCATAGTTCGCAACGCTTGTTTAACTTGTATCTAAGCCATGTATTTCGCATGTTTAAACAACTGCAATGTAATAAACAGTTCACACAGAGGGCCGTTCGTTCACTTAAGGCACAATTCACTTACATACGCACAGACGCACTCACACACTCACACACACACACACTCACACACTCACACACTCACACACTCACACACACACACACACTCACACACACGCACACACACGCACACACACATGTTTGAATGTAGCTGTAGCATTTGGTACACACTGCGCACAGCAAACATAACCATAACCAAGTTAGCAACATCCTTGTTCCGGTTATAGAAATGCGTTTAAGCATCAGTTGCTGTGGAATTTGGCTTTCATCCTTTTGGCCCTTTCTATTTTTTTTTTCTATTTATTTTTTTTTCTGCGCTCCTATTTCATAGTTTGATGTTGCCTTGTGGAGGGGTGTTGTGCTCGGTACGGCATGGTACGGTCTGGTTTGGTACGGTCTGGTTTGGTCTGGTCGGGTCTGGACTGGTCTGGTCTGGTCGGGTCTGGACTGGTCTGGTCTGTTATGTAAAAGGTTATTGGGGTCCTGCAGCTAGCACCTGGGTCAACTGAATGATATGAAGTCAGAAGGCCAGAAGTGCTTTTCTGCTGCTGGTGCTGCTGGTGCTGCCCAAAAACAAATACACTAAACTGACAGAACAAACACTGGAATTTCGGACGAAAGAGATCGACATACATTGACTTGTCCAACAGAAAGAGAGCGACAGATGTACAAAAAACAGAAACACACTAAAAAAAAAAGAAAGAAAAAAAATAGAGCTTATTGCTTGGCAAAGCGTGAAATGTTTACGAGCGAGTGACGATGGCGACTCAAGAGGCAGCCAGCCTCGTAAAAAGATTTGTGCTTCTGTGTGTGCCTAGCACAAATCTTATCCTCTTTACTAACTTCTTGCAACCGCACCCCTGCCATTATGCCACCACAAGCTGCCACACACTCTTCCACGCTTTGGGCGCTCCCCTCGCCGATTTCTCTCTCGGTTTCGCTTACCAACTTGCTCGTTGTGTGCACAATTGTAAAGAAAATGTTATTAAGGATTTTCTATTATATAACAAAAAGGCGCACTAAAGGCACACACACACACACACGCACACAAATAGTAAGAGCTAGAGATAGAGATAGAGATAGACATAGAGATAGAGATAGATAGACAGACACCATTATTTTGGTTTGAGACGCATTAAGCACTTGACATATTCTACACAGTTTTGTAAAACTGTGCACTGTAAAACAGAAAAAAAAATAAAAAATAAAAAATAAATATATAAATAAATAAATAAGTTAGAATACAAGAATCACGCGTATCCGACTGCGAAATACACTGTAATAAAAAATACTTTGTCCCCTGCAATTTTGTATCTTGTATCTTTTAAAACTGTCCAAGACTTGAGCTTAACCAATTTGTGGAGCGAAAGTTTTTACCAATATTATTCGAATCTACCTTCCAAAATTTAGTATGTTTAGCTCTAAAATTATGGGCGATAAATGCTTGAACAAATTGGGTTTTGTTTGGGACAGCTTGGATAAATTTTGCTTACTTTTCTTCTTGGGAGTTGGTTGTTATTAGTATACTTTCCATGCTTGCCAATCGATTTGAAGTTATCGATGTTATCGATTTTTTTTGAGTACGTAAATATACATATATTTCAAGTATGATATATTCTCTTATTAAGCTAATTTTAAGGGAAAAATAAATGAATTCACAGCTATAATTCTTTCCACAACTATCGAATTTTCCAGGATTATTTCAAAGTATTTTTGTTAAATGTCAGATCTCAGCATGGCTGTGTTTGTATAGCGAAAATATATTTCATATATATGTATATATATATATATATATACTATATATATATGTACTTGTTTATATATTATTAAAATGTTGTGTTTTGCATCTGATTTGATATTTGAATGCCTGTCGTCATCGCTTGAGCTGCTGACAACTTGATGGCGCTAAGTATATTTATATACATATATACATATATGTATATATATATATATATATAGATATGTATGTGTGTGTGTGTGGATGTGTGTACATCTGTGCTCAAGGTTTAGCTGAAACATTAGTCAACTGGGCCCAAAATGAGCGAGCAACAAAGCTGTGAATGAATGAAGCAAGCGAGTGGCTGGCCAAGTGAATGAGTGTGAGTGAATTGCAGCATGGGTGTTGGCAGTCAACCCATGAATAAATGGCAGAATGGTTGACTGAAATGCTCGACGTTGGCTGTTGCTGTTTTTGATAAATATATTCATATATATTCATATATATACATATATATACATATGTATTCAGGCATAGGTTGTCAAGATCGTCAGCGAAAGCAGTTGCTGAATGCACTTTTCTTTTTCGCAAGACAATATTTGATGCACAGCATTTTCCCGCCGCACTCGAGGGGTGGCAAGTGGGGCTGTGCACAGTGGAATGGCTACCTACTTTGTCTAATATTTAATAATTATTATTATAATTAATATTTGAAGTTTAAGCAGTAAATCAAAAAATTCTTTACTAAGAATATAATTTTTAGAATTGCAACTTTTAAGCCGTATTTCTTTTTCTCTCAAATGTGCTTTCCAGCTAAAACCCCACTCGGACTCTGGACATATTTTAGGCTAAGAAAACTTGCACTGGCTTTTTGTTTTGGCTTATTCCACTGTGCATTTTCGCTGCTGCTGTTGCTGAGCACAGCTTGTTATAATCATGTTTTTTATTACGCTTTTGCAAATGTTGCCTTTGACTTGAACAATGTCAGCCATTTTGTTACTTTCGTGGCTCGGCTGCAGACAGCCGGCAGTGGCGCCTCCAAGTATGCACCAGAAATGGGTTGCTTAGATGAAGGAATAAGCTGGAAGTGGAAGTGTGGCAGGGTGTCGTCGAGATGGGTTAACTGAGTATCGCATTCATGCTGTGCAATTGGATGTAAATGCACGACGTTGCCACAATGTTGCCAGTGTCAGTGTGGGTGTCTGTCTGTGGGTGTCTGTCTGTCTGTGTGTGTGTGTGAGTGTGTGTGTGAGTGTGTGTAGTTTGTCTCTGTATGTTGATTTACGCGCTCGCATTACGTATACGCCGCGTCAGCCGGGCGCAGCAATTTAATTGATTATTTATCTTGCGGCAACTGTTAGTGCTGCTGCTGCAACTGCTACTGCTGCTGCCACAGTTGCTGCTACTGCAACTAATACTGTTAGTCCTTTACCGTTACTACAAAAAAGGTTTGCTATTCATATCGGAGTCAGTCTTTTGCATTGCGCATTTTTCACTAAACAATTCTTGAAATTTGTTCTTTGAAGTTGGTTCAAGAATTTGTTGTCCTTGTTGAAGTTTGATTGATTGAAGAATTTAAAAACACTTAAAATCTAATTCAAGAAATAAATCAAAATGCTTGAGATTTTTGATTTGATGGCGATTTGATTTATTTTGAGTGTATTTTTTTTTTTATTGTTCAAGTCATAACTGAAATTGTTATTGGTACTTTGCAAGGAATTTCACATATTTCTGATGCTCTTTTTGCAACTGTAACTAGTAAAAATTTAAAAATTTAAATTTATTGCTACAGTAGCTATTGCCTACATTAGAAATCCTGTTCCTAATGTTGCTCCCAAAACAGATGCGGTTCTTGCCGCTAATTCTAATGCTTCATCAAAGGTGAATCAAAAATATTATTATATTATTATTATTAATATTTATTATTAATGTTTATTATTAATTTTCCTTATGTGGATACTTAATTATTTACAGCTATTGAGAATCATTATAATGTTGCATTTATTTTGATTGTTCCTGTTACTGACCATACTACTTTTGTCCTCTTATTGTTATCCTATTGCTACTCCTTCCAATTCGGTTGCCAATGTCTGTTACTGCAACTGCAACTGTTACTGCAACTGCAACTGTTACTGCAACTGCAACTGCAACTGTTACTACTACTGCAACTGTTACTGCTACTGCTACTGCTACTGTTAGTGCAACTGTTATTAGTGCCACATCTAGTGCAAGTGCAACTGATGCGGTTGCTGCGGTTGCCTCCAAGTTTTATGTCATGAAATCTCGTCGAGCAATTTGGTGCCCAGTGATTGAAATCCGAAACTGCAAAGCAGCCAGCAGCCAGCAGCCAGCAGAGCGTGTTGTCCTTGCAACTGTGGGGCGCCTGCCCAACTATCCTCTATCCTCTAACCTAAACCTAAAAACCCTCAACCCTCAACCTGCCCTTGGCCAAACTAAATTGCTTTCGAGTGTTGTTTGTTGTGCTTGAAGATTTACTGCTTTGTTGATTTTCCATTTAATTTCTTTTCACATTAGACACGCGCGCACTTTTCTTATTTTTCTCCTTTTTTTCTTTTGCTTTGTATGTGTGTGTCCAGCTTTCTTAAGAATACACACACACACACACACACACAGCACACCTCTTGCTAGGACAATTTTTAAATGTTAGTTAATGGCGAGCGTTGCGGTAAAAGCTCATTATTATTATATAGCCTTACGTTCCATTGCATACTTGATTTATACGATGACAATTTATAGCCACACCCCCCCTCACCTCCCTCACCTCCCCCCCTCTTAGTGTGTGTCGTTAGATCAATAGGATTGTTTTCTTCTTCTTCCGTTGCGGTTGCCGTATTTCTTGGTCTATCGGTTGCAAGCCAAGCTGGTGGTTACGCAACCAATTAGCAGCTGGAAACCGACCGTAACAATTAAAAGACAGTCAACAACAATCAATAGAAGCACTCGAATGTTGCACAGCTTTTTAAGGGTGGCTCTTCAAATATTTTTAGACAAGTCAAATTGTGGCAGTGGCAAGAAGTCATGTGTGTGTGTGCAAATGATTTAAGCTTAACTTTCTTGGCAGCAGCAGTTGCAGTTAATAGTTGATGAGCAAAAATTATTTAAGGCAAGCTAAATTATTCAAGAATTCCTCTGCTTAGTCGACTTATTATTGCATGCTTAGGAATGAGTTTTGTGGTCTGTAAAATACAAGAAAATGTTGAGCTGTGCAAAGAGCAATTAGCAACTTGCTGCATGCATATTGTAAGATTTCCTGAAACTTTGAACTGCGTTAAAAAACTGTTTCTTATTAAATTGTTCAGCTAGTTTTAATCAGAATGGGGACCAGTTGCCCGTTGTTTGTTGTGGCTTTTTTTTTATCAGTGTTTAAACAGCATTCACCGCATTCCTTTGCAGCGGTGTCTTGCAACTCTTTATTCACTCAACTGCTATTTTCTGCCACCCACCCGCCACTGGCCTCAACCAATTTATCACTTCTTGTACAACTGGCCAGCCATCTTGGGCAAACAAGCAAAACGTGCAACACCTGCTGGGTGGGTGGCACCACCGAAGCCTCAAGCAGCAGGTGTTGGGCATCGTCAACTCGCAGTTGTCGTTGCTTTTCACAGAAGCCGAGAGAAAAGTAAATAATTAAAAAAGTTACACAAATTACTAAGGCTATTTTCTGTTTTCTGGCGTTTTTCTTTTCTTCTTCTTCTTTTTTTTCTTATGTTTGTGAAGGAAAACAAAAACAAAACCGCTGCTCACATTTTGTGGCTGTAATTTAATGATGTTTGTTAAATGCGCAGTCATTCAATGTTGTGAAAGCTATTGTTGTTGTTGTTGTTGCTGTTGTTGTTGGTGGTGTTCGCACAAAACAAACAAACATTAAAGTTGTTGACGTCATCAGCAGCACACTTGCTGTTGCTGTTGTTGTCGTTGTCATTGTTGCTGTTGTTGTTGTTGTTGTTGTTGTTGCTGTCGCTGCGCTTTTCGCGTTGTGGTTTTGGCACACTTCAAAGTTGAACTGCCGGGCCCAAAAAATACTTGGGCGTTAAAAAAGGAACTGAAGCTAGCGTTGTTTAGAATTGACTAAGAGCACGACAAGCAGATACCCTGTAAAAAGTTCTACATATATTGTCACCTAAAGGATTCTTTAGTCTCATGCAGCTTTTGCTTTAAATCCAAAGTAAGTTTAAATTTATTTATTTACTTATTTATTTATTGTCAACTAAAGTCAGTCGACACCAAAAAAAAAACAAAAAATAAACATTTGAATTAAATTAAATTTAAAATGATATTAAAATTGTAAATAAATTAAAAAATACTAAAATATTTATAAGATTTTTAAGACTTATAAGATTTACAACAGTTTATCGATTTTTTAAGTAAACATTTTTTTAGGAATAATATTTAAATCGTCAAAGCAAATTGCTAAACTAAAAAATGTATTGTAAAAAGATGACTCAAATTTTCTTGTTTGCTATTTTTAACAGTAATTTAATGGCTTTCAATTAAGGCTTGCATAATGGCTCAAATCTACATATATATATATATATTTTTTTTGTTAAGCCAAACTCAAATCAAAGAGTTGCAGATGCGAATTTGTTCAGCTTATCAAACATTTTGCTGCAAGTGTCTCATATCAAAAGGCTTGGTTTGATTTTAATATGAGACTCCAGTTTCAGTTATGGACAGATGATAAATCTATACACATTTATGTATATGCAACATGTTATGTGTGTCAAGTTCAGTAAACTTGTTATCATATTAAGGCCGGATGCTGCTCTACATACCAAATATACATTCATATATATATATATGTAAATATATATATATATGTATTATGTAAGCCAGTTCAACATGGGCTCTATTTAAATTCACATGCAAAAAATTTGCTGATGTTAGCTTTTCTGGGTTCACTGAGAACCGAGCACATTGTTACATACGTTTTTATCAAAAAAAAAGAAAAACGAGGGGAAAAAAACACACACAAGAAATGAAATCAAAGCGCCAAAAATACACACACACACAAACACACACACGCACACACACACACACACACAAACAGACACACAACAACAACAACAACGAAAACCACAAAAATGCCGCCAATGACTTTGACTTGCCATTGTTTTCGTTGTTGTTGTTGTTGCTGTTGCTGTTGTTGTTGTTGTTGTTGTTGCCAACGTCAAAGGCTTGCCCAAAAATGACAAAAACAACAACAAGTGCACCACGGGGAAGGAGTGGCATTAGAAGGGAGAACGGGTAACGATGAACGGGTTTTGAAAGGGGATGGGGATGGGGATGGGGATGGGGCTTACTGCCGTCGGCCTTTTCGGTTACACATCCGCTTGCCCTTGCGGCACATCCTGTCGCTTCCTTCCGATGGCACACACCTAACCACCGTTAGCCGCACAACCCTCGCCCAAAAGCAAGAAAAACACGCAAACCCCGACGCCCTGTCAGTTTATCTAACACGCACTCCAACTGCGTCTCTGCTCACATAGAGTGTGTGTGTGTGTGTGTGTGTGTGTGTGTGTGTGGGGAACAAGCAACGTGAAACAGCAACAACAACAGCAACAACAAACAACAACATGGACAACAATGGCAACCCATCAGCAGAGTTTGATAGCAGCATAGATCGAGCGAGGATAGATGCAAAAAAGGTTATCCCAAAAATATACGTAAATTAACAAAACCTGCCGCCAATCATGACTGCTTTTGTCTGTGTGTATCTGTGTGTGTGTGTGTGTGTGTGTGTGTGGTGTGTGTGTGTGTGTGTGCCCAACCCAAAAAATAGTGACAATGCGTTGTTATCTGAAGTTGGGATACACTTACTTTATTCAAGCATCGGGCGGAAAGTGAGCTTTAAAATTGATGGCAGTTTCCTGTCCTTCAATCGAAGAGAAATCTTGTATTTTAAAGTTCGCTAAACTATTTAATTTATGTGATTGAAATTTAATTTGTTATCACATCATTTAACTTCTCTTAAAAAAAAAATCATAAAATTTTGAGATACGTCAAAAGAAAGCATATTTCACATCATTTCATTACAGCTCGATATTAAAAGTGTTTGCAAATTGCTTTACTCTGATGTGATTTTGTAAGCTGATTTGTGAGCGTTGAATACGAAACTTTTTTTTTCAAATATTTTTAGACTTTCTGTAAAAAGAAATTATTTAGAAAATCGCAGAAAAATTGAGCTTCTCACCAAAATTATTATTTTAACCAGGCAGAAATCTTCCAATTTTTAATGGTCGCCACAATAAGCTCAACGTATGATGAGCAAATTTTCTTTTCCGCTTTCAAAGCTTCAGAATTGAAAAAAATAAAAAAAAAATAATTAAAAATAAATAATAAAAATGCAGACTGTTTTTTTAGCTGACGAGCTGCTTTGATTCTGATTTAAGACCAGTCACTGGACAGATGAAGCTTTTGCTAACTGCCCAATCTTCCACTCTCCATTTAATTGTCAGCCTGTATTCGTTTTAAAAAATATTTCATAGCTCAGATTCGATTATCAAAAGCAACAACAACAACAACAACAACAAAAGAACAACAAATGCAGCAGAAACAATAGTGAGTTGCAATAAAGGAGGTTGAATTAAACAAGCTGTTGTAAAAACGCACATTTACCAAGCCACAACGAGCTCAAAATGCCGCAAGCGATCAATCATATATATACACACACACACAAACACACATACACACACACAAACACTCACACACACACACACACAAACACACACACACACACAGCCACACACAATAGAGAGACGCACACAATCTCAGATAGAGTTGCCCCAATCGATTGCAGTGTTTGTGACAATGTCACGCTGCAGTTGCCACGCTGTTGCAAATTGTTATGCATTTGTATGTGTACATGCCACAGGCCTTTATTTGTTGTCGTTGTCTCTGATAAAATTTGATGTGCATTTCCTTGCATTGCAAAATGCGAAATTCGAGACATTCCTTCATTTCTGTTGCATAAATTCAAGCTTAAAACTCATTAAGAAATTTGTGCAATTTGCAAGCAGAGTTGCATTCATTTGTTGGCTGCAATTATTTAAAATGCGTAAATATGAATGAAAACTCTTCTTTTTTTTTTAGTTGCACATTCGCATAATGAGGAGGCTGCCAAGTTGAATTGAATTTATGATGTTGTCGCCATTTGTAAAGGGTATCCTAAATTGCCATCATTCAGTAGCAGTTTCGCTTTTATGTGGTCTGCGGCATTTCCATCATTTCTATTTCTATTCCCAATTTTTTTTTTTTTTGCTTTTCTTTTCTTTCTTTTCTTTTTTTTTATTTTTTATTGTGTGCGTTGCTTTGACAGACGCCTCTCTAAACAACCGTCGCACGCACACAAAAGCGGGCAAAAATTGCACAGAAAAGAGAGTAAAAAAGAAAACGAAATAAAGGACTGCCCTTGTGGGTCCTGGAAATTGAAAAGCATACTGTGTGTGCGTGTGTGTATGTGTGTGTGTGCGTAAGCGATTGCGTGTGCAGGAAAATTAGTTTGGGCAATGGGGCGAATTTTTGAAATTCATAAACTTACCGGTTACGTGGCTACCCCTAGTATGTCAAAGCTTAATGCAAATGTGTGTGTGTGTGTGTGTGTGTGTGTGTGTGTGGAATGGTGTGTGTTGGTTAGTGTAGCATGTTAAGTATGTGTTAATATGTAGTTGACTCCTTGAGCCAATTTAATTGGCCTCTGTCTGGCCCCAGACACTGTTTGTCGCCTGTAAACACACAGCACAATAAACAAAAAAAAAAAAAAAAAACAAAAAAAAAACAACCAAAAAAAATACACTGAAACAGAACGCAATCAACTTCATGCCTATGAATTAATGACGCACACGGACAACGCTGCGTATGAGTTATGTCAACCCCACCTAAGTATTAACGCAACAGAGAGAGAGAGAGAGAGAGGGGGAGGGAGAGGGGCAGCATAGTTAGCTGTGTGTGGCAGCAAACGGTGTGTTAAACAAAGTCGCTCGACAAAGTCTTTAAGCACTTGACATTGCCACGCAGTTTGAGGCAAGGCGAAGCAAGGCGAGGCAAGGCAAGGCGAGGCAAGGCAAAGCCGGGCCAAGAGCGAAAGGGGACTTCTCGGAAATAAGCATGACGAAACACATGGCTTTCAGCTGTTACTTATAATATTTAAATACACATATATTAAATATGTAGTTAGTTAAATATGCAAAGCTTTTATGAAAATTCAAAATCTAGCAAAAGTATATTTATATATGTATATTTTTTTGTACACCACTGTAAATAATATGGCATTAATTAAGTCTAAGTATACATTATAGGGTAACAACATATCGCCAGAGTTACCACATTGCAATTCCAGAATATCGAATTGAATTAATATTTATATTCGCTTTTAATTGCATTCAAGTTTTATTACTATTGTGAATATTTGCTTTCAACTGCATTTTCTTCTGGCCAGCAATTACTAATTGCATTTTGAGGCATATACATATATATATATATATATATATATATATATATATATATTGATTTATATATATATACTCATTAATTTTCAGAGTAAGCAATATGGGAGTGCATCTTAAATTTAATAATTTAATGAGTATATTCAACTAAAAATATGCAATTGCAAAATAAATTAATTCAACGAGACGTAATAAATTCTATATATTTTTCAATACAAGGAGTAAATAAATGAAAATCGAATAAAAAGCATTTGTTTTATTAAGTTTCATTTTTATTTGCTTTAATTTACTCTATTTGATTCTCTTCTTCAGTGATTCCATTACAAAATTTTCTTTTTGTTTTTTTTTTTATTATTTAATTCCATTCTATTGGTGTTGCAAATAAGTAACTTAAATTTTTAATTCCGTTATTGATGTGCTTTATTCTTATGTAAATCATTAATGCAACACACTCGGCTTTATTTTGCTGCATTTCCAGCAATTTGTATTCCACTTTCAGTTCTTTCAACTGCTCGATTCGATGAGAATTTTAATACGCGAAATTACGGACATAGCGAATATGCATAATGGCATCACAAACATGCCACGGATATTTCATTTTATTTCACACACACTCACACACACACACATGTATATATATATATCTACATTATACAAATTAACCATTGGTTTGTGGCCTTAAAAACTGCGGGAGAAAATTACTCGCAAAAATTAAATTTTTAAGCGCTTGCCCATCTGCATTTAATTTGCTACCCAATTGAACAGCAAAATTAAACTAAATAAATCTATTTAAATGCTGTTTAGCATATTTTGTGTATTTTGCTGTAGCTTATTTTACTAGTTTGG
Source organism: Drosophila mimica (assembly GCA_037043585.1). Taxonomy (NCBI): domain Eukaryota; kingdom Metazoa; phylum Arthropoda; class Insecta; order Diptera; family Drosophilidae; genus Drosophila; species Drosophila mimica. The sequence goes on along the minus strand of JBAMBE010000748.1, from coordinate 5,072,085 downwards.
CAACAGTAATTAACCATAGAAATAGTATTTCTTGCTTGCTTTATTTTTTGATTTATTAATGCGAGATCAGTAAATATTTATGATTAACTATGTAAATATTCGTTTTAAGCAACTTAAAAATGTGGATAGTTTCCTTAACAACTTACAATTTCCCAAAATAAAATGTAATGGATTTTTTTGTTGCATTTTAATTACACTGTTACAATTGTTAATATATGTGTAAAGTAAAGGACATCTGTACAAATAAATATAAACACATAAATATGTATTTTTGTGTAGAGCTATGAACTAAATGCAGTTGAAGATAATTTAAAAAAAAGGGGAAAAATTCGTACATAAATTTTGCAGCCAATGACGTTAAAATAAACCAAATATACATACACATAAATATGTATACTTTCCTATATATATATATAAATATATATACATATATATATATGTATATGTGCAGTGTTTACCTGTTTTCTGTTTGTTTTAGCCAACGGAAATTTATTGATACTCAGCGAAATAAAAGCATAAAATGGGAAATGACAACAACAACAACAACAACAACAACAACAAGGGCAATATAAAGAAAAGGACCAAGGACCAAGGACGAAGGACGATAGAATTCAACGAAAACTGCGTCAACGTCGAAATGTGAATGTTCAAGGCACGATGGGATTGTGGCAGGGGAGTAGGAGAGGGGGGGGTGGGGATGGGTTACTATAGGGCTAGGGGTTATCGGGTTAGGGACCAGGTAGTATTAGGGTAGTTGTAGCTTTTGTGTGTGCGTTAAGGCATTTGTCAACATAACGCTAGCAATTTAGCAATTTCTTTCTCCTACTCTCTCTCTCTATCTCTCTCTCTCTCCACATCTCTCTCTCTTTCTTTATGTTTATCTTTCTCTTACCGCGCACCGTTGACTTTTTATAGTTCTTGATTTTATTTACTATTTGTTCATGTGCTTAGCGCAGAGAGTTGACTCAGTGAAGGGTATTGTGGGTGAGGGGGTGCGGAGTGGTGGGGAGGGGGGTTGGATGCGGCTTGGATGCTGTTGGCTGGTGAACTGAAAGCGCGTAAAGCGTAAACAGTAAATTGTGTTGTCGTTGTTCTTGTTGCAATTTTTGATGTTGCTACAGAAATTGGCTTCATCTTTATTGGCATTGAAGCAGGTGAATCGCACTCCCTCTCCCTCTATTTAGCTCTCTCTCTCTCACTCTCGCCCTCTTTCTAACTGACTCCTTCATTTTTTATATATATATATTTTTTTTGTTTCAAGTCGATTGCAACAACTTTGTTATGGTTTTTTATTTTTTCTTACTTTTTTACTCAAGCTTTTCTGTCTTTCTTTAGCTTTCTGTCTCTCTCTCTCTTTCTTTGGCTGGGGTGTGTGTATTTGCTCACGTAATTCCCTAATTAAATACTTAAAATGTAATTGCTTTCGAACATTTCATGACTGGCACCGTTCCGTATCGCATAGCATCTTGCCACAGCACCCACCCAGTGGCAGAAACCAGTTGCTGCGTTTAGTCTCAGACTCGGTGCCGTTCTGTGGTACTTCTGTGCAGGGATCAATGCTTGCCAGCGACTTGCCACGCAGTCATTAAAACAGGCGCACAACCAACACCAGGTAGCACCAGATAAAGCACACACACACACCCCACACACACCCCACACACACCCACCCACACACACACCAAAATACACTGCTTTGTGGGGACATATGCTATATAGCTTGTTATACACAAAATATATACGTAGCTACATCTTAATGATGCAAAGCACACACACACAAACACACACACACACACACACACACACACACACACACACACAACACACACACACACACACACACAAACACATACACACCCACACATTCACCCGAGGAGTGCGAATTCAAACTAAATTAATGACAGCAGCAGCAGCAGCTGTTGAATTCCGGGCACATCCAAATATACTCGTATATATACATATATACATATATATATATGTATATATATATAAATATATTTATGAATATATTTATTTTTGTTTTTATTTTTCAATTCGAACGTCAATTTTCAATAGTAAACTATAAATTGCCATTCATAATTTGTACTGAGGGTGGTAGAAAAATCCAAAATCAATTAACATAATTGACATCTAATTGCTGTGGAATAAAAAAAAGAGAGATAAATTCTATAAAATCTGAAATTCATTTAATTAATTTTTAACGAGCAAAAGAGATAAACAAAAACTCTTATTTATAGTGACAATCAGTTGTGTATTTATTTATTTATTTATCTTAAATTTTGCACTACGATTTAATGTTTAATTCAACGGTTTTCAGACGTATTATTTTATTTCCAACTGAGTAAAAGTTTTGCGATGGCTCCCATAAGTAAAATCGATAAAAACCTATCGAGATGGAGTTAGGGATAGAAACCTATCGAGATGGAGATAGTGATCTACCGACAATACATTGAAAGTTGAGTTGTAGGTTCAGGACGATATTTATATGGAACACTTACAGGATACCCTTGGGAATATTATTTAAATATGGGGTAAATTAAATGTTGAGTTTACACTTTCAAATCGATAACAAATCGATAGGGGTAAACTTAAGTGGCCTATTTTTATTAGACATATTTACATAATAGTTTAATTGTTGGCCATATGTGAATATTCCCATCGTTGCTATCTCTGCCTCTCTCTCTCTCCCTCTCTTTTTCCCTCTCTCCCTCTCTCCATCTCTCTCTTTCTCTCTCTCTCTCTCTCTCACTCTCTGTGTGTGTCGGAGATTTGTGTGGCAGCCATTCGATGCGCTGCACGTTAAGCTATATAAGTCATCACTTTAATTTAATTGTGCACGGCTAAGCTGGCCGCACTTACGAGCTGAGACACGCCTCCTCCTGCCGCAACACGTCGCCCGCCCACACACACACACACACACACACACACATACACGTTGCAAGTGGGGTTTTCTTTTTTTGTATTGTTAGTACATATGCTGACCATGTCCTGGACATGTGCTTGCCACGATTTTATGTGTTTTTAAGTGCGCAATTAAAGGTCAATTGCAGTCGAAGGTGGCCCACAAGTATGCTATAAACTCACACACACACACACACACACAGACACACACACACACACTCGTGATTTCTAATTGCTATTTGAGTAGTACTCGCAGCAAGCTAATTTTTTTCACATCAAATCTTCCACAAAATTTCATTGGGAAACACAAAACAAACCCAAACTAGACTCTTTTTTTCAATAAAAATTGAACGTGAATACACACATATATCCCAACATATATAACTATATATTTATCTATACATACATATATATAAAGATAGGCAAGATGGACATCGATCGATCGGAGCAACCAAACGCAGCCAATCGCAAAATGATGCAAGACCAATGCACACAGACACAGCCGTTGCACATACCCAACTTGGTTGTTAATAATGCCACCAATGTCAGGGATATTGCCGTTGGCCGGGATTCAGTTGAACAAGATCGGAATAATGATACAATCCCGTTGAATGGAAGTCATCTGATTGAGTTCAAGGCGGGCCGAATGATTCAGGGCACCAAAGTGATTGATGCCGATGACAGACGTGGCATTATCTATTTGCAATACGATCAATGGAGGGAGCTGCACTTCTGCTGGAAGGATCGGGATGCGGCTATCGTTGAGCTGGACATTGTTGTTGTGCCGGGCAATCTGGAATTTCGACGCGTCGAGCCGTGTAAGACGGGTCGCGTCTATGTGCTCAAGTTTCGTGGAACCAGGAAACGCCTGTTCTTCTGGTTGCAGGATCCACGACATAATCTCGACGATGACTTCTGTGCTCGGGTCAATGAGCTGCTCAAAGCGGAGCCCAACAACCTACAATCGAATGGCCCAAGTAATTCCACAAAATTTTTATAATTGACTCACAATTTGTGTTAATGCTCGGATTCCTTGGAGCAAATAATTTAGCGAAAATCGAAATAAAATAATGAATACCGAAATATAAATTTCGGTAACTTTAGCATTTGGATAGAGACTATTGAATAAGGTTTTCACTCAGCTGCAAGTTAAGCTTTTTAGCTATCTACAGCAAAAGAAAAATCCTCTCTAGCTGGGAAATTCTTTTGTTTTTTTTTTATTATTTTTTTTTTTGGCAAGAAAAAGCATTGCTGTTGTTCAATGATGCATTTCGTTGGTGTTGCTGCGCTTAAAACTATGTAAACGTCTCGTCCCGACCCCGAACCCGACCCCTCCCCAGACCCCTCCCCAGACCAAATCCTCGATTTGCACAAAACGCAAAAGAAGTTACGAAGATAAATGAGATGGCATAAGTTAGGCGACAACTTGAGCACTCCTTAAGGAGGCAAGGGGGCAAGGAGGCAGCCGACTAAAAAATAAAACTCTTAAAATTGATATAAAGGACATCAAATGGCGGTAGCATAAAAAACAGTCTTTAAACAGCTCGACTAACGAATGCCCTGTTTTTTTTTTATATCGAAACTTAACTGAACTTTTTAGAATGTTGACAGACTTGTGGATTCATTAATTGTTAATTATTTTAGAGATTCGATGCTTTAATCATTTTTTTTTATTTATTTATTTTATTTAAGAATATTAACAGATTTATATTTAAACTGTGCAGAAAGTTGACAAACTTGTAGATGCATTAATTCATAATTATTTTAGAGATTCGGTAATTTATTAATTTTTTATTTGAGAATGTTAACAGATTTATATTTAAACTGTGATTTGATATTTTGTATTTTATTTGTATTTATTAATTATGATCTTTGTAGAATTATAGATTATATTTTTTTATTACATTTGATTAGAGAGTGTTAAGGGATCTATGCGAACTCTGCGAACTATTCCGGAAAAAAGAAAAAATTTTGCAATGGTCTTCAGCTGGAATAATCTTTGAACTCAAGGGGTTGCTGCACACAGGATGCTGATTGCAAATTCATTGCTCAAGTTTATGATACCCCGTCTGCCTGTTGATGCCTCTTGATGATTTCGGTAAAAATAAAAAAAAATAGTAAAATAGTTGTGAAAGTGCACATAAGGCAAAAAGGTGGGGGAAGGTGTGGGGTCGGGGGTGCGTGGCATGCGACAAGAGCAACAATTTTGTATTTTAAGCATGTTTTTTAGGTGCTGCCATCATTTGCTCATGTTGCTGTTGTTGCTTTTGTTGTTGTTGTTGTTGTGTACCAAAATGAAACTAAGTGAGTGGAAGGTTTATGGGGTAGAAATGTGTGTTTAAAAAAAAAAGAAAGAGAAAACGCTGTCTAAAGTGCTGGAAAATGCGAATGCGCCCCACAAAACAAACAACATTTTCGTGCATGCCAAAAAAGTAGACCAGGGCTGAAAAACAGGGGCGAAAAAAATGGAAAAGCACACACAAAGAATGCCACGCAAATTGTTGCATAATGAAAAGGCTTGAAGTGCAGTTAGTGCTGTTATTCTAATAGCAACACACACGCATAACACACAACACACACACACAACACACAACACACACACACTAGCACACACTCTTTCCGAGGAGACATTGAATATGTCATTTAAGCTTTTTATACAATTTCAAACGCATTATTTTGTCTAATTTACTTGTGAGTGTGTTTCAATGTGTGTGTGTGTGTGTGTGTGTGTGTGTGTGTGTATTTGGTGTTTGGGCATTGTAATAACTTTTTATCGTCCCCATCGGCAAAATATCTTTAGAGATTTTGTGCGGTTTCCTGTACAACGATTCCTTCGCTTGTTGTTGGCCAATAGACAAAGTTTGAATCAGCAAACCGTCTTTACCCTCGCCACACACACACACACATATACACACATACACACACACACTCACACACACCCACAAAAGCTGCTTGGATTTGGTGTCGATACCACCTCCTCCGTGCTGCAAGCAGCTTGCTTCAATACTTCAAAACTTGTTCCGCAAATTTGTTCGCCGTCGTCTAATTGAAATTCGAGTTCCTAATTTTCTTGTCACTTCTCAGTTCATTTTGTTCCTCATTAAAATTAACCAGCTCGTTAGTGAGTGGCAAATGTATGTCATGCCCCGTGCAGCGAGTTTATGGGCATTATCTTTTTATATATATATTTTTATGCTATGCTCTACAAGTGGAAGAGTATATGAAAGTATGTGTCACAGTCTGTTCTGAAAATGCATTCCTAAAGTGGGATTTATTTGCCCAGAATGAATTTCGAACGGGAATCATTTAATGTAGTTTTATTCTAGGGCTAAAAACATGGTCAACATCAGTTATCAGTTATCAGTTTGAACATATTTGATGGCTAATACAAGTTTTGATTCGCCTGACTGTTGGCATTCTGTAAAATTCCTGGTGTTTACCAACACTCAAATATGCATATGTTCTTAAAACATTCACAAAAACACTCTTAAATATATTTTATTGTTTTCCCATATCAGCGTATCCTAAATAATACTAAAGTCTTCGTTTAAACAGTTTGTTTGTTTAAGCCAAGTTTTACAAAGTTGCTAAACGTTATTGAATTGGCCTATATAACTTATTGGTAACTGATTAAACTTGGATTTTGTGTTGTCTACTTGCCACTTTCAAATAGCCAAGTTGCTCTTGAACGGCTTACAATAATTAAGCACAAGTATTTATAATAAGTTTGAAAACTTTCTTGATTAGCTGTTAACGAGTACGCTGATTATTTCAAGTACCGTTTTTTTCTTCTTCCTCTCTTCTTGCACTCTTTTTATTTTTATTTGTCGATCCCTTCCGCCTTCTTTCCGCATTCTTCACACTCTGTTTATCAAAACTGAAGCGCAACATTTCTTGGGCATCTTTCGTGCAATGGGTTTTTGCTCTGGGATCCTTGGCGAAAAGCAATTTGCTAAGCTTGCATTAACAACAACAAGCCATGGCTAATATAATGCGGCTAAAACGAAACGCCAGCCATGGCAAGGCAACACCTTGCAACAAACTGTAATTCGACAAATACACTCGGCAAATTAATTGTTCACTACACTTGCAGAAAATCAAACTGAAATAAATTTATTTGTCGAATTTGATTTCTTAAAAGTAGAACATTTTCACGACTTTCCCAAAATAGTTTCTTGTGCCAAAAAGTGGAAACTTTATAGAAAATTGTTGAAAACTTACTTTTAAAATTTACAAGAAAAAGAAGAAAAAAAAGAATAGTTTTAATCAATGCAAAATACACTTTATTTGAACTAGCAAAATAGATATAGAAGTATATTCCTGAACAGCATCAACATGCCACGCTGCATGCAACGGCTACAGGGCATCTGCTAATCAAGCTTTGCTACTTCTTGTTTTGAGTGGTGCACACATTCAGCTTAAAGTTGAATGCAACATACTAAAAGCTAGTGTGCCACAGTCGAAGTGCTATTAAAATTACTTAAAACCAGCCAGCAATCAAGAGGGTTGCAAGCAGCTTAAATATGCCGCTTATTGCTGCTACCGACAGCAGCAACACATAGTGTGTGTGTGTGTGTGTGTGTGTGTGTGTGTGTGTGTGTGTGTGTGTTAGTGTGTGTGAAGCCAGCAATGTTGACACGGCTGCTTAGCACGCCACTCACAACAACCATACACTACTCTAACCCTTGGCATTTGAGTCAAGCAAACCCCCCCCCCCCCAAACCCCAACCCTCAACCCCCCCAATCCAGCAACCAATTCCTCTTCACGCAGATGCTGTTGCTGTTGATGTTGATGTTGCTGTTGCTTTTGGTGTTATGCGTGTTGCATACTAATTTCAAAAATTTGCTATTACATTTGTAGTTCTCACTGTTTCCGGTGCTCGGTACACACGCCCCCCATTTAAGGCCAGCCCTCGTCAGACCCCCCCCTCCCTATACATCAAATATTACGTACAATTGCTACAAATGTAGTTTGGCTCCGTATTCCAGCTTGATTATCAACAAAAACAACAACAACAAAACCTACAACAACAACAGCAGCAGCAACAGCATCAACAGCATCAACAGCAGCAGCAGCAGCAGCAACAGCAACAGCAACAACAACAACAACAGCAACAACAGCAACAACAACAACATCAGATACATCAACACAAGTCCAACAAAGTGTAGACATTTTTTGTAGTCAAAGGTGAATCAAAAGTGTCTTTGCAACACATGCCACACACAAACACACACACTTGTTAGTTGGTGTTTTATGTGGCTGTTGCTGTTGCACTTCAAGAGTTCAAAGTGAGAATTTTCATACACACACACACACGCACACACGCACACAAGAAAAGGGGCAAATGCAAATAAAACTTTGCCATCCATCTTCTCCTCACCCCTTTGCCTTGTCACCTCAGTCAAAGACTCGCCCCTGGGTTAATTTGACTTTGATATTTATAAATATATATATAGAACTAAAAAGAAAATGTACAAATAATCAAACAAAGAAAAATAAAAGAAAATCTTCACAAATTTTGTTTAAAATTGAGAATATTTGTGAAATGCATGAGTGATTCTCAATTAGGTGCTGATCAAATTGGACTTTTGGACAATTTAAGGCGTTAGCACTTCTGATACAAATCAAATGTTGGCAATTCAAAGTGGGAACAGAGTTTATATATGTAGATATAGACGGAGAATGTTACGGCAAGAAATAAGCCAAAAGCAAAGAGGAAGAAATAGTTACAGATATATATGTATATATATACGTTTATATCTGTTTATATTTTTGTCATATATCTTTCTATATATTTCTATATATATATAAGAAAACAACATAATAATATATATATATTAATATATATATATATATATATACATAAGAAAAAAACATAATAATATATATATATTAATATATATATATATATATATACATAAGAAAAAACATAATAATATATATATATATTAATATATATATATATTAATATATATATATATTAATATATATATATATGATATTGGAATATGGACATATATTAAAGTAGATGGAGATTTTAATTTGTATGCATATGGCTTAGATTGCAATGGTTGCGGATGCAAAGCGAGGAAAGGGATTGAAAAACCATTTCCACACAAGCGAACTAGAAAAGGAGAGAGAGAAAGAGAGAGGGAGAGAAAAAGAAAGTGGTAGCTGGGGCATATATACCGTAATTACCTACATACGTAGACGCCAAAGTCACGTAGTTGGCAACGGATAGAAGCGGAAACGGAAGTGGGCGGAAGCGGGCCTTCGAGTGCCTTCATTACTTACTTAAAAGGCCTTTAAAGTGTGCTTAAGCTACGCATCAAGAGACCTTTCACTGCCCCTGGCAAGATATTAGCCCTTAAATTTGTCACAGAGAGAAAGAGAGAGAAATAGAGAGAGAGAGAGTGAGAGAGATATAGAGAAAGAGAAAGGGATAAGCGCATGTCATAATTGTCAATGTCAAGTGCGCTTTTGAGGGTCAAACAGGAGCTTAGGTTCCGGCCACAACTGGAGCTAGCGACAAAGTCAGGAAATATAAATCTATATATATATATATATACATATATTTAGATATTTATATCTCTATTCCCATTTCTATATCTATATATGGAGAAGAAATCTTAGAAATCTAAAATAAAGTAAAAAATAAAAATATACATTCTTCTATATTCTTATAAATATTTTATTATTTTTTAATTTATTTAAATATTTAATTTTATCATAAATTGAATTTAATTCTAATTTTTAATTTTTGTATTCTTGGTGTCGACTGACTTTAGTTGACAAATAAATAAATAAATATATGTATCTGTATATATTTTTATCTATCTATTCTCCCTATTTCGATATCTATCTTTATATTTATATCTATATATGTATATAGATATTAATTTATGTCTGTTTATGGAGATATTAAATTTGGTATCCGGCAAGCGGAAATGCGCATCTTTGAAGCCGACGCAGCGTGACAAACTGATTTTAGGCCATCGAAGCCATCACTGGAGTTGACATTGTCGCATAAAGGAAACGTCTCTAGCTTTAAGCATGTCCTGTTTCAAGGAGAGAGCGATTGTGGAGGGTGCTAGGTAGGGGGGGGGGGGGGGAGTAGGCGCTGTGCGAGAGTTGAGCAAACATTTCCACCAGATATGCCAGACACATGTGAGACATGTGTATCTACATACAAATGCAGACATATGGCTTCTATATATATAGATGGGCAGATAGATCTGTCTGTCTGTCTGTCGGTGCAGGCGCCGAAAAGTATGTGCCATAGAAAAGACTGCAAATACAGTTTGCCAAAAAGGCCAACCGACTGTCTGGCGTCCTGTGTGTCCTGTGTGTGATAGACCCCCTCTCCCCACCCCACCGCAACCATCTCCCCTCCTCTCCGTCAGTCACCATAAAACGTATCCGCATCCGCATCCGCATCCTGGCCTAGTTCACATTTAAGCATTGCGCTGGACAATAATTCAGGCGTCCGGGTGCAAAGTCGCATAAAAATCAAATAAAAGTGTCAAAAAAACGAAAAGCGCAAAAAAAAGAAAAACAACAAAAAATTGAGAAAATTGCTTTGTGAAAATGAACAATAATAAAATGGCTGCTCGCACTTTGAGCACCCCTCCTCTCTCCAGTCTCTCTCTCTCTTTCTCTCGTCACACTTCCTCCCCCTCGCTCTCTCTCACTGATTGTCATATATCTACTTTGCAGATAGGCAACACAAAGTTAGCCCAGTTGCTGCCACTGCTGCTGCTGTTGCTGCCACTGCTTCTGCTGCTGCTGTCGTTGCATACTTTTTGGCGCAATGAATAAATTTTCACTTAGTTTTTGTGTCGCATTTTTTAGTTTTCCTCGCCTCGCCTCGCCTCGCCTCGCCTCGCCTCGCTTCCAACACATAAAAAACACATACATCAAATGCAAGCAGAATGCAACAGCAATAAAACAAATTGCAATACAGGACTTGAAGATACACTGCAAGAATTAAGCAACAATTAAAAACAAAAAAGAGAATCACTTGGATTAAATTTCTGTAAGCTCTTTAAGACAGAGACCAGTACTAAAACTGAATCGGGCAGTCACAACCACAACCTATACAATATATAGCTCGCAGCAGAGAGTTGCGTACATTTTCCCAGTATTTTTCCAGGAAGCACAAACATGTTGCCTACATCCTTTTTGGACAGCCACGCAGCCAGTTCACTTTTCTGTTGTCCTGCCCCATTTTGTGTACTTGGAGAGCGAGTCCTGTCAATCACAGCATTCAACTGTAAACGCAGCAAGGTACCAAGAATTATTGGCCAGGTGGCAAGAAAGAGAATCGAAATATGATTAAAAGAAATCTCTGGAAAGTACCAAAATCCAGAACGTTGTTAAGCCGCTAAAAAGTGATGAAATAAGCATTCTAATAGGTGTACTGATTGCACTTCTTCTGCATTTAATTCAAGCAAATCAATTATCAAGGAACAGCTACATCGGCTCTAACTATAGTAATACTAACGAACACCGGTTATTCATTTATCCCAATTTTTCTGCAAGGACATATAAAGAATTTGCCAAAATGTTTGGCTAAAATGATGGCAAAATGTGAAATTGATAAACGTTATTAATTAACAAAGTTTGTAGAATATCAGCGAAATATTTTGCACAAAATTACTGAAGCCTTCATTGAGTTTGGCAATGGTACCAAAAATGATTTCATATTTCACGGTATTATTTTATGATGGCCAGCAAAACGTGCCCCAGCTCGCCAGGATATGCCAGGATATGCGAGGAGAGCGGGGTAGCCAAAGGAAAAGGGGACTGCGAATGCGAATGAGCCAAAAATAAATTCTGACAAATATGTTGACTGGCTGACCGGGCTTAATCCTAAAATATGCAAAATGATGGGGAAACATTTTGTGGAAATAATATTTTTGCTAGCTAAGAAATTGCTGGAAATTATATATTTTTTTGCTGATTTGAGCAGATTTAGCTTTGTTTTGACAAATTATGACCAGAGTTGTCATTATTGCGACAATAAATTCCCGTAATAACACAGAATACGAAAGCGCTTTTTATCTATGAAATCAAATCAAATACGATTAAGCCCGAACTTGTTTTCGATTATTTTTCGAAATTGTCTATTATCGATATCGATTTTTAAAGTTATCATTAGCTTAAGAGCTGTGTGCATAGAGAAAATCCGATGGTCACATAGCTAAGTAGAAAAGTATAAATAAATTATTGAAATTAAAAAAAAAGTATTTATTCGAGTTCGCTACTTAAGATCGTAAAGATATATCTGCAGCTCAAACTATGGATAAACAATTCTTAAGCATAGCTCTGGAAACTTTTGACCCGTATAATTTTTTCATGTTTTTTTTTCCTGGAATTGAAAGTCCAAATTTGAATATGGTATTTTTTTTTTTATTATTATTAATTTAATTGCTTAATTGCTTAAATCAGATTACTCCTAAGAAAGTTATAGTTGTCGAAAGTTTTGAACTTGTCTCCATTTTTGCTATTTTTTTTTATAGTTTTTGTTTACCTGAAAACCGAATAAATAATCCAACTCAAACCATTAGAATTTAAGTGTTGTATGGAAATGTGCGGCAATAAATTAATTTTATCGATACTTGCAGAAAATCGATTAAGAGCAAGTTCTCGCTATTTATACAGATGTATATATATATATATATATATATATATATATAACATATATACAGTTCAGTTCTTGTAGTTCTTCATATAATCGAATTGGTGAGCGCTTTACAAATAGACAATTGCATTTGTATCCGCAACACCATCCATCATTCAAGTGTGCGTGTGTGTGTGTGTGTGTGTGTGTGTGTGTGTGTGTGTGTGTGTGTGTGCGTGTGTGTGTGTGTGTGGAGAGAAGGTAATAGTATTGTTGGGTAAATGAACATGACACAAGTGCATTTAACAAATTAAAATGGTAACCAGAACAAAGCGACGCGGATACGATAATAAAGCTGATGATGCCACCGGGTCGGGATGGTTCTGTTTGTGGAACGGGGAACGGGGAACGGGTAATGGCGAGAAAGGTGGTTTCTGCACATTTCCAATGATGATGATATTATTGTTGCTAGTTGTTGCCGTTGTTGTTGTTGGTGTTGATGTTGTTGCGCTACTGGGAAATGAGCAGAGAGCTGGAATGCAATCCAAGCCGGAACTGACACGCACAAAAGGATATATAACATTTACTAATAAATTTCATATTTATGTACGGACATTGCCGGACGACGACACACTGGCGAGTCCAGGATCAGGATATGGCCCCAGGAACCAGGCACCAGTCAGAGTCGGAACAGAAGCAGGTCCTGCAGCAACCGGAATGAAGAGGCGGGAGAGAGAGAAAGCCGTGAAAATCAACGTGAAATTGCAGTGGTTTTATGTCAGTGTGTGCTCTGAGTGTGTGTGTGCCGGTGTGTGTGTGTGTGTGTGTGTGTGGATGGATGTATAGGTGGGTGTGGCTATGGGACAAAACAGTGCGGTTGGTAAATGCAAACACACCGTGTGGGGGCTCGGCTGCGAATCACAGCAGGACATAAAAAGGATGCGTGGCAATAAAAATAAGCGAAAACAAACAAACAAACAAACAAACACCCAAACAAACACACACACACACACACAGAGACAGCCAGGGACAGGGACAGACAATCAGTGACAGGCTACAGGACGGGACATAAAAAAAGGCAAAGGGGGGCAGCAGCGGGGGACGCCAGGTCACAATTTGCCGTCTGGCTAAAGTGCATTGCTCTGGAGTCGTTGGTCCACTGCAATCCGAACCGAACCAGAAGTTGGGCAAGGCTAAGGAAATGGTACCGGGTAGCAAATAAAAATATGCTTCAGTCTATTAGTGAAACCTAAAATGAAATGGAAACACTTAGAGACTATCGATATATATCGATATATTTATATATAATATATTTAAATGATTAACACTTCTAAGGGAATAGCACAATTTCCACACTAATTATCTAAAACCAAAGAACAACAATTCATTATCGAATTTTGTGAAATCATCTGCAACATTTGTCACCAAAAATAATTGAAATGGAACAAAAGAAAACCACATAAAAATAAATTCAATTCGAAAACAATTTATCACATTTATCGCAATTATGAAAATGCGATGGTTTAAGTATTATTGCCACAGACAAACACAGCTTGCCACATGCAGAAATAAACATACACGGATATTTATCATAATTTGCATATCAACACAAATTGTGGGGAAATGTTTTTTTTTTGTTTTTTTGTTTTTTTTTTATATAAAAATTGCTCGTTTGATATTCAATTATAATTATACTCTAGCCAGCGCTTATCATTAACTGATAATTAAGGACTTTATGCTCCATACTCTCTGAGATATAGTTCATAATATTATCACAAGAAAATAATAATAATAATAATTATGCTGCCGCAAGCTATTTAATTAACATATAATGTAAAAAAGCTTTTAAGTTTTTTTTTTAATATTATAATATTCGAAATATTCTTGATATTCATATTGATATATTTGTGATTTCGCACATATTTGATGCAATTAAATAAAGCATCTGTCAAATGGTTTTAATTCTTGTTGTTTTTAATTTTTTTTTAAATACACAAATTATTGTCAGTGGGCAAAAAAGTTAAAGAGTAAAATACAGTAAATAAACATAGTTAATTATCTGTTGCTTGCTCTTAAATAAATTATGTCAACTAATTGGTTAAAAAAAAAATAAATAATGCACTTAAACCAATCGTTTGTCAATGGTCTGATAAATATCATGCAAGCAAAAATAAGTTAAAAGTAGTAATTAAAGTAAATAATTAAAATACTTAGACAATAGAAATTAATAATCAACGATGTTGCTTACAAATCAATCAATTTGGCTTGTTAATCAACACCAGCAACTGTGCCAAGGACAGGGTTGTTCATCATTATGCGATTTACTAATTAATTGGTTCCAGTTTGTTAGTTGTGAACTGCAAATTTCTCGTCTATCAAATAATATTTGACCCTTGTGTGTTCTTATATTTAGCTTAGCTTGGAGCTGGCTTCTTCAAAAGGGTGAACCAGGGTTGCCGAGTGTTTGCAGAAGCTAAGCTCAAGCTCAGAGCGTTTGACATTTCACGCATCGCAGCGAGTACTCAACAGTGTAGTCGAGCTAAATTCTCAATAGTAATCTCTCTCTTTCTGTCTCTTTCACTCTCTCTCTCTCTCTCTGACTATTTCTCTCTCTCTTTCTCTGACTATTCATATGTTTTCGTATTGAACTTAGGTCTGAAGTAGTCTTGATTAAACATTTGTGTTATGATATAAATGTGACTATGTATATATATATATATATATATATATATGTGTGTGTGTGTGTATGTGTGTGTGTGTGTGTTGACTTAGTGTAGGTGTACTTACATTTCGTTTTGATTGCTGTTAACTGCCCGACTGCATCCTTTTAGCCTTGCAGTTTTGATCCTTTAATAGAATATTTAATTTTAATTACAAACATTTGATTTCCCACTTCGCCTGTCGCCGACTTCGTCTGAAAGGGGTGCGCTCAAGGCGTGGGGATTGGGTTGGGTTCTTAAAAATGCATGATGTATATGCTCCTTGCATATACCTGCCTGCCTCCCTCCCTCCCCCAACCCTTGAGGTGGCAACACTTTGCTGTCGCTGAATAGCAAAAGGATTGAATGCGTCTGCCAAAAAGCATAAGCCGGCCAAGTTGCGGAACCAGCACAAGAACGATACAACTATCTCTTTCCCTCTCTCTCTCTATATATATATGTATATATATATATATATATATACCTCTCATTTTTCCTGTGTATATATGTTGGTGCATATATGCTTTTGTTAATGTCCAGGCTATATAATGTTTGAAGCCTTGACTTTTTGCACGAGGGCTTTCCTTAACTTTGGAATAGGAATCGAGTTCGGTTTGAGCAAATATGAAACATAAAATTTGTGCTTAATCTATAGAAATATATGCTTATATAAAAAGTATATATTACAGTTATAGTTTTGACCCGGAACTAGACTTCAACAGTTTAACGCCTTGCCACTTACCAACTGGTAACTTAACCTTTTAACCTTAAACCGAAGAAAATATAGTTCTGCAAAGTTGAAAAGATTTGCTTACGTTTTATTTTGTTAGCAACCCTCGCACTTGAAAAGCTCCGCGTACCACATGCAATACGGCAACATGCCACATGCCACAGTATTGGGTGGAGCTGCTGCTTTCTATGTTTATTTGTTGATCTCCGCATGCTGCACTTTATGTACCATACCTTTGGGATGATAAGCTGTGTCTGTCTGTGTGTCTATGTGTGTGTGTGTGCGTGTGTGTGTGTGTGTGTGTCTGTGTGTGTGTGTGTGTGTCTGTGTGTGTGTGTGTGTGTGTATGGCTGGTGTGTAGCAGGTCTTGGTTCCTGGCTACAGCGATTGATGAATCATAGCAATGACCTTAGTTGCACTTGGTTGCGTTGCGTTGCAAAAGCGAACAAGCAACCAGCAACCAACAAAGGAAACATGAAAAATGATATAAGAAAAAAGAAAAATACCTGTTTTTTAACGCATTTCTTAAATTTTGCTCTATTTGCAGGTGAGTAGCTGTAAACGTATTTGACATTTTCAATTACACAAGATATGCACAAGATGGATGGGTAAGTCGGGGGATAATAATGCGGCTATATACGATTTCAACAAAACCAAACATTTGACAGTCAGAGTCAGAAAGCCGAAAATTGTATATTGGATGTTGAATGTTGGATGTTGGATGTTGGAAGTCGGCTTCGATATTGCTCCACTCAGCAGATTTCGAATAAGTCGCGTTCCATTTGTCAATGTGCAGCACGTACTCAATCTTCGGGCTTGTCAAACTTGCCAATGTTTGTAGTCGAAAAAAAAAAATAGAAAAATACAAAAATACATTTATATATATATATATAAAGAAAAAACGAAATTTTGTTTGATGTTACCCCCATATGTGTGTGTGTGCGTGTGTGTGTGTGTGTCTTCTCTGCTTTTGACGGCTTCAGAGTTGCGCACATGTCAGCTTGTCTGCTATATTGACATACAAGTATGTTGTGTGTGATTATGTAAATACTCACACACTCACACACACACACACACACACACACACGCACACATACGCATGTACACATTCCCACATTATATCTATATCCGAAAAAATAGATTGCGAATTGATGGTTCTATTTTGCTGACACCTGCTGTAAATCTACTTCTTAACTTTTCACTAACAAAACAAAAAAGTATATATATATATATATATATATATATACATATATATATGTGTGGTAGCAGTAAAAATCAGCCACTTTATAGAATTGGTTATTGATTACTATTTGGAACCTGGAAAACTTTGACTCTCAATTCACAAACAAAGCTTAACAAAGTTATTTCGATAGTGGAAAATTTATAAATGTACAAATTTCTATTCACTTTAAAATGAATTGTGGCCATAAGGAAAGCAAATACGTAATTAATTGATTCAAAAAAATATGTTTTTGTTGTAGACTTAAGGAATTTTAAATATTTACATATTTATTAAAACAAAATTGATTTACCAGAAAAGTTGCACAACACAAATAAGTCAATCTAAAGTTCAAAATTTAAACTAGGCAGAAAAGTGTTGGGCAGCATTAAATTTTGAGCATAAAGACAAAAGTTTAGATTGTCTGTCTGTCTGTCTGTCCCGTTGCCTGTCTGTGAGTCGTGCTCGTGCTCCTGCTCGTGTCACGCGGCCAAGCTTAGTGCTCTTTAAATGGAATTAAATTCATATGATTCTATTAACAAAACAAACAGAATCAAGGCACACACATGCGTGCGAATGTGTGTGTGTGCTTTTAAAATGCAGCACACACACACAGACGTACACACATACATATATGTGTGTGTGTGTGTGTGTGTGTGTGTGGGAGTTGTGTCCATATCCAACCACTCAGATGGCTCTCATGAGCTCTTACTCAGCATCGTTTGCTGTGTGCCATAACGAAATTACGAAGTTCCTAACTAAACAACTTGCCAATACATAATAATGCACAGTCCAACACACGGACAGCAAGGACAGCTGGGACAGACAGACGGGCAGACAAACAAACAAACAGGCAGGAGAGAGTCCTGTGTGTGTGTGTCCTGGAGTTCTGAAGCTGTCCATCGCTTCGGGCAAGACAAAGGATAGGATATGTCAGTCAGTTAGGCAGAGTCGGTACGTGAATGTTTGAGGCATCGGTTTGACTGATGTGTGTGTGTGTGTATGGTCACGTGCCACCACGCAACCTGCAACCTGCAATCCCAGCACCTCCACCTCCATCTCCACCTCCTCATCGTTACTCCTTGTGAGGCAGCTCCTTGTGAAGCTCATTGCTTTTCACAGCTGAGTTGCTCTAATAATGCAAATACACACAATAAATAAGCGTGCAGCGCTGCGTTGCACAACTGAAATGCTTCAGGCTCTGAACTCTGCTCTGAATTAATTGAAGCGTATCTCGAAAAGTACTGAACACAATACTCCATCGACATTTGGAGTTGGGGGTTTATTTTTAAGAACTTGCAACTTGAAATTCCCATGAGTGCAATGCACTTTCATGAATAGAATAAAGCGACCGGTATTTAAGATTGAACAACTTACGGCACACACTGTACATAATACATACATACATATATAAGCTGAATATATAGTAAATATATATATTTTATGTTTTTTAATTTTCTTTGAATATTTGCCGTTTTTTTTTTTTAAGATTTGTTGAGTTCATCTTATGTCAAGAGTTGCTTGGTTCTACTTTTAAATTTCCCGAAAACAAGTGGCAGTCGCAGGTTCTTCACGCCTTCTGCCAATTACTAGATAATTATAATATATATATACATGTATGTATATAAACTTATAGTATATATATATATTTTATATTTTTATTTTTCTTTTTGAAAACTAGCTCTTTTTTAAGATTTGTTGAGTTCTTATATCAAGTGTTGGTTCGTTCAACTTTTAAATTCCAAGAAAGTTCTGCACTTTATTCAGCCAATTATATTCAGCTTTTACTAGATAATTGTGGATGCAATTTTCTTGTTGCCTGCTCTGGTTAGCAATATTTTCAATATTCAATATTTAATATTCAATAACCAGGAGTCCATCATTATCCATAAGCTGCCACTACATTTGCCACCATTTGCAGCTCGTTGCTCGTTTGGTTTATCAATTTTTTATTGTGAACCTTTTTTTTTTTAGCAGACATGTGCACAAATTTCCATTGTTCGGCGCACGGTAATTGGCGTTGTGGATGTGGGGGGCGGGGGGCTGCAAAGTGCAACATGGGGAAAAACAACAACACATGTTTTCAACAATTGATAAACGAAACCATTTCCCAACTAATCGTGTTGTTTGACATGATTTCGTTTCGATTTTCCAAGTCAATTTTGAAACTATTTCCATTTAAGCAACGTTGCAAAACACAGCCGAATGTATCTTTTTGCGGCATTGTCATTGTGTCATTTGCCACTTACAACATCTGTCAACACTTCGATGTCCTTAATTGTCAGTTTTGCATTATGTGTCATTTAAATTCAAGTTAATTAATTAATTGATGCAAAATGAGCAATCGAAAGGTGGCTATTTTCCTATTGCTGTTGTTGTTGTTATTGTTGTTGTTGTTGCTGTATTTGTTGCTGTTGTTGTTGCTGTTGTCAATTGAATTTTGTTGTCCATCGTTTTGCTGATGGGTGCAATTTTCGTCTCGTTTCGTTAACAATTGTCCACCTTTCGCCAAACACACTCTCACCACGCCCACTTATGTGACAGGATGTGGAAAACTGTGAATGAAAATGGCTCTGATCAAATACAAAGATGCCCTACAACTAACAGCAGCAATAGCTTTCCGACTTGGCGATACCCTATATTCAGTTTGCATAAATAGATGAGATATAATAAAAGAAATTTTTATTTTTAAGTATTTTTTTATAGCACATAAAAGTATTGATTCTATTCCAGTGAGTTGAACAATGCACCACAGTTTTCGTTGGGTATAGCTTTTTATATATTTATATGTTTTTTTTTCTCTCAGTGTATTATTTTTTTAATAGGGTATTTGTGGAAAATAATAGCGTGCCGGAGAGCACTGAATAACTGGCTGGCTTTCGCTTGCCTTGTCTCAGCTGTTGTGCCACAACCTTGAGTCGCAAAACACCCACTTGCCATTCACACACACACACACACATACCCACACACACACTCTCGTACTCATATGTAAATTTATTATTTTTTTTATATGTTATTTTTTTTTTTTTTTGTATAGCCTGCGCCTTCGGGTGGTTATTGATTTTTGTTGCTTCGTGGTATTTTTTTCTTTTCCTTTTGCTGCTTCTACACTCTGCTCTTTTGTTGTTGTTGTTGTTGTTGGGGTACACAGCGCGCGCTTCAGCATTATTATTATAATAAAATCAACAACGCAACAACAGCAACAACAGCAACAAAAAGAAGCAACAACAGCAACAGCGGCAACTAGAGGACTGTGTGTGCGCCTCTTTAAAAATGAACTTGGCTTCCATGTCTCGACCATGTGTCTGCTGTTCACACACACACATACACACACACAAACATACATACACACACACACACACATACATACATACACACACACACACACACAGGCACACACATGTGCCTATCTGCCTTTGTCTCTATTGCTACACTCGCTGCTGCCCCATCTCTCCCTCTCGCTTCTTGCCCCATCGTCCGCTCTTCGCTGGTTTCTATTAATTTAGTTAAAGCTTGCAGCACACGAGCAGCGCAGCAACTCATTAAAGGGCCCACTGTACAACATGTAATTTCAATAACTCAGTTTGCCCAGTCGCCCAGCACGAAATGAACAACTGAACAACTGAACGACTGAAGGAATGAACGATGGAATGACTGAATAACACTAAGTTTTCGCTTCGCGCTCCAGCAGCACATAAATTTATATATACATATGTACAGCTGCGGTCAAAATAATAGTAGTGCACAGTTTGGAAAATTAAAAAAAAAAAAAAATACTTAAAATATAGCTAAAAAAAAAAATTGGGAACATTTAAGCACAAGCAATCAATAGTGAAGTTAACCTAAATTTCGCATAGCTATAAAATTAAAAAAAATAAAGGTCTTTAAATAAATATATATATATATATTATATATTTTTTTTTTAATGTAGCAATTATATTTAAACATTAATCAACCAATTTAAAGGCTATAAAACATTGATTTCAATCAGTATGAAAGACACAGTGAATTTTTAATCTATAACATAAACATAGAAATGGTTTTAACTGATAATTTTTAGAATATAACACTTGAATATATTTATATATATTATATATTTATTTTGTATATATTTTTAATAAATTATTATTTTAATTTATTGTTATAATAGTTTTCAAATAATATAATTGGTGTTTATATTTAACTACACTTATTACTTGGAAAATAAGTGTATTTTAACAGATTCCCAAAATTTAAATTTTCCTTTATATTAAATATTTTAAAGAGCTCTCGAACTTATCACCATAAAATGAGTCATAGTTTTATTAAATGCTACTATTATTTTGACCGCAACTGTATAAATATAAATATATATATATATGTATCTATTTATAGAGTATGCCTCGCTCTTTTGCTTCATTTTTGAAAGCATTATGCTTATGAG
Organism: Drosophila mimica; assembly: GCA_037043585.1. Classification (NCBI taxonomy): domain Eukaryota; kingdom Metazoa; phylum Arthropoda; class Insecta; order Diptera; family Drosophilidae; genus Drosophila; species Drosophila mimica. The sequence continues at coordinate 5,050,493 of JBAMBE010000748.1, read as the reverse complement.
AATTAATGTTATGGCCATACATGAGCACCACACACACACACACACCAACACACACACCAACACACACACCAACACACACACACGCACACACACACCAACACACCAACACACACACCCTTACAGTTATGTTCCTAGCGAACTTCTGCAATTAGTTAAGCCTGATATAAATGTTGCTCAGTTTTGCACTTTTACTCAGCTCATTTGACGCGGTTTACCTATACACACCCACAACACACACACTCACACACACACACACTCACACACACACACAACACACACATACAAGGACACGCTTACACACTTAGTAATGCGTGTTTCGCCACTCCCGTTGTTGGCCATCTAATGAAGTCGCCAACATTGTTAACAACTTTGCCTACCTTCCGTTCCGTGTTTGCCTGCAATCATAAAAAAAATACAAAAAAAAAAAAATGGAAAATGGAAAATAGAAAAAAAAGAAAAAGAAACGGAAACTCAACGAGCACTAATGACTATTAGTTCCAACGCAGTTACACATTTGTATTCAATAAAATTACATTCATTCACGTAATAGAATTTAAAATTGTTTAAAAACGAGAATCTTCTAAATAATTTTGAAAATTAAACTGTTGCTTGAAAAACTGCAACAAAATTTTCGAAACTAACTCCAATTCGTTGCGTCTGATTTTGTTGAAAATAATTATTCAGAAAAAATATAAATATTTAAACTCAGTTTCGCCTGTGGCCAACATTTGTTGAATTCACATAAGCGCTTAATTCACATAAAATAAATCGCCTTATTTTGATATATATTATTTTGTCTCTCCAAAATGAAAACAAACAAATAAATAAAACAAATTATGAAAATACAAATCGAAAACCAGTTTTCTGCAAATAAATAAGTTTCAATAAACAGCAAAATCAAAAATTAAAATCGATTTCATTTCTATTTAAATTACATTATTTAAATTATAGTAACAACTGAAAACAATCGCTTCTATTTTTTTTATATATGTATATTTATTTTTACATAATTTAAAAAATGATAAATAGCGGCCAGAAAGTACACTGTACAAATTTTGTTGAATAGTTAAAGTAGCCACTTTAGTTAGGGCAAACGAAACTTAATTAATTATGTGATTTATTGTGTTCCATGCCAGCTTCTGGGAGGAGCAGTCTAATTAACCAATTGCTGCTCTTATTTGCTGTTCCATTCGATTTCTGTCCCCTCCACAACTCTCCCCTCGCCTCTTCCCTCCTCTCCTGGTTGCTGTGTATCCTGGCAGTCGGCATCAATAAGTTTTCATCTGATTTTCTAATTGGCTGCGATGCAAACAAATGTTGATATTGTTACTTACTTTGGACTTTGGCTCGGTTGTTCAATTGTTCAATTGTTCAATTCCAAGTCGACAAAAGTCAATGATAATTCCCAACATGGGCATATTTAAGTTTGGCCATTATATAAGCCAACTTAGACATGACAGCATTAGAATTGGATTAATTGCGCTGCTGGTTTGTAATTTAATTAGTGAGACAGACCCACATGAATTACCTAAGCAGAAATTATAATTTGAAATTTGAGAATGATAATTTAATATGTAGATTTTCTTTTGGCTGTGAAATTTAATCAATTTTCTATTTACGCAAATGACAAATAAAAAATAATAAATAAACACTTGAGTATTCAAATGAATTTAATAAGCGCAACTTCAACATAAGAAAATTGAAGCGAAATTGAAATAGAATTGAAATTGAATTCATTTCAATTTTTATCTGGCTTTGGAATTTCTCGGCTTCTTCTCCAATGCTAAAAACCCAAACCCAAACTTCCAATTCCGGTTGTCATGGGCATTTTTTTTCATCTTCATTCTTTACCATTTTTTTTTTTGTATTTTTTATTGTATTTTTTTTATGTCATTCGAAATGTTGTCAAAGTTTCTTGCGACGCTTTTGTGTTTTGGGTCTGAGTTGCGAAACCTTTTTAAGCACTCATTTCCCATATTAACCCCCTCCACTTGATTTTGTTGAATTTTCTACTTGTTGTTGTATTTACTCATTAATGAACTCACTTGAAAATGGCAATTTTCGCATTTTCACCAGACGAATTCAATTCGAATTCAGACTGACAAAGAAGAGAAAAAAAAGCGGAAGAATATTGTATAAATGAACAGCATGATTAACAAATTTGCTGGCATTTAATGAAGACATGCAGACATGCCGTATATACATATATATATATATATATATATATATATATATATATATAATTGTATATATGTATGTACATATATATACCTGTTTAAGTTTGGAAGGGGGCAGCTAGGAAAGTGCTAGGGTGACTTTCCTATTTTTGCTACATAATCATCTGCAACTAAGTGTTACCGAGTGTATTTTTTTCTCTTCCTTGTTCCTTCCTTTCTTCCTTTTTTTCTTCCTTTTTTTCTTCCTTCTTTTTTTCCTCTTTTTTGGGTGGTGGCAACGAAATTTATGCAAAGCACAGCAGAAATACAGGAGACAAAGCCAGCTGTGGTGTGTGGTGGGGGAGGGGGAGGGGGTGTTGATGGAGTCTGTTGTTAGGGGTGTGGCTGTGGTTCCTGTTGTTTGGCATTCCACAGTGTGCAACAACAATAGCAGCAGTAACACACAGCAACAACAACAACAACAACAACAACTAATGGAGGCGAAACAGAAAATGATTCTTTGAAATCTCGCATAATTTTGTGTGGGGCGCAATAAAAATCACAACTAACATGTGGCAAAAGCAGCAGTCCATACACCCCCTCCCTCCCACACACACACAGACCTCCAACCCACGAAATCAGCATAAAGATGAGATGGGGTGCGGGGTGGGGTAGGGATTTGAGTGAGTTCCACCTGTTCGGTGTTGTACACTTGGTGCTTGCCCCAAAGGCGAAGACAAACTGTCAGTAGAATAGCGACACGCGCCTCAAAAACTTTAAAAACTATGCAACACACCCACCACGCCAAGGCAACTGCCACAAACATACCCCAGAAGCATACCACCAACCCCCCCCCCCCCCACACCCCTGCACCCATAGCTCATTCCAGTTCGCGTCGTCACGCGCTTGCTTTAGTGATGCTGCAAAGCTTTTAATTAAAGCATTTGCATTTTATATCAGACACGCGTACACCCGCACACACACACACACACACACACACACACACACACTCACACACACAAAGAGATGAAAGTTCCACCTGTGCGGGTATTTTGGCCACAAAAGCGCCGCAAGTTATGCAACAAAAATGCGAAGCCCAACTCACGACCCATGTCGTTGCATACCATGCGGCGACCAAGAGATTTCATGCTGCCTTACACACCTACACCCCATGACACCAAACTGGTAACAGCTCCCCCTCCCCCCTCCCCCCATCCGCTCCCCCTTTCAACTCCCAGAGTCCCTTAACTGTTTTGTGCTCAGCTTACAGAGACAAGCGTCTAGCAAAATGATGAGGGTAGTTGCAAGTGAGACCAAAACTGAGAAATTTCATATTTGTTTTGCATCTCAATAATGCAAAATACTTGAGAATTTATATAAATAAATAAATATATTTTGCAAAAATAACAAACTGCTCTATTTTAACAAAATAAATAGATTAAAAAAATAAATAGATTAAAAGTATTTAAATATTTTATTTTTAATTTTTATCTCATTTCAGCTTTGGGGTTACAGATTTTAGTATATGTTGAATTTTGAAACTCAATCAAATTAACTCAAATTAAATCAGCTTAAAAGCTGCTTGACAAGAAATGTGCGCAAGCACAGCTTAAATTAAATTAATTTAACTTAAACTTAGAACCTACTTAAGTCAAAGTTAACTTGACTTGACTCTTCATTTGATGGCTGCTTAAGTTAATGTGTTGTTTGATGCATGCTGCTAAAATTGAATTCAATCAATTTTGGAATGTGGGGAACTTAAATGAAATTTTGCTTAGCAGAAAGAACAGGGTATGCTTTCGTCGTTCAACTGCAACAAAACGAATTCCAGCACTTTTTTTTTCCCCTCTATTTATAATTTTTTTTTCGGCTCGTTTTTTTTTCTCGTGCCGAAGCTGCGTGCGCTTTTGTGTTTTAATTGATTTTGTCTGTGTGTGTGTGTGTGTGTGTGTGTGCGTGTGTGTGTGCGTGTGTTTGTGTGTAGGTGTGTGTTTGTGTGTAACTGCTGTGGCTGTGTGTAAAGTGTGCTAATTTTATGATTTGAATAGTTCTACAACTGAGAGAATGTGTGTGCGTGCGTGTGTGTGTGTCCGTGTGTGTGTGTCCGTGTGTGTTGGTGTGTGTCCGTGTGTGTTGGTGTGTGTGTCCCTCTCTGAATGTGAGCAATTAAGTGAAAAGTGCACATAGCAATGAAGTAGCGGAAAATGCAATTGTATTTGCGCAACGTGTACGCTGAATACAGTTAACGGCTACAGGAATTACCACTGGAGGGTGTGTGTGCACGTGTGTGTGTGTGTGTGTGTGTATGTGATTAACACTGGGTGGGTGGCACGTAATCAGCAATGATAATGCATATATTAAGTGCACGATAAGCGTGACTGGAGCTATGCCACAAAAAATAGATGCTCTTCTCATAAATATCCCTCAATGTGCTGTCGAGCGATAAGCGAATCTTACATATATATATATATCTAAATATATATATATATTTAGGTATATATATACGTAATATATGATGCGATGAGAAATGGCTTTATTCATTCATTACTCTTGGCACATTCATTTATTTTTATCCTCAAAAGTAATCTGTGAAGAAATTGTTTGGGCAGATTAAACAAGTTGTTGTGGCAAAATATGCAAATGTGTCAGAATCAGGATGTCAAATCGGATGAACGGAACTAGTATTATTTGTCCCAAAAAGACAATATCTAAACTAAAATATATATATATATATATATATATATATATAATGCGGAAAATCTATTTCTATTTGTACAAAGTTTATAATTTGCTGCTTAAATGCAAGAAACTTGGTTGCCAACTGTGTTAAGTTTATATATATCACTGTTATCAGTGTATTAGTGTATATATTAAGATATAAATACATAATCCATAATACCATAAAAAAAAAATGGAAAATAAATAGAATTCCCGAATTACCGGAATTTTGTATACTTAACGTAGCAGAATCAAAATCGGAGCCTTAAATGGTTTCGACTTGTTAAAATACTTCAGCATTTTTTTGTATTATTAAATTATTATATTATTTATATTATTTTTTATTAATCACATTTCAATCAATATATTTAATCAATATATATATATACGAGTATATGTATATAGTAAAAATCAAATAAAGTTAAATTAACTTACAAAAAAAAAATAGTTTTTGCCAAGTTTGGAATCTATTTTTATAATTAATTATTTATCGTTTACATAATACAAAATTGTCAAAAGTTAAATTGCACTAGTTGGTTGTAAGCGTTAGTCGGCTTAATTAGTCGCAATTAACGTAATTAGTTAAATCACTTGATGTTTGTGTAGATGTTCAAAGTCTGCAAATAGTTTCATCAAATACGAATACGGAATACAAATTAAATCATTTGTTCAACGCGCAGACATTTGCTGTTGATCTCTCTCTCTCTCTCTCCCTCTCACTCTCTCTCTCTCTTTCTCTGTGTCGATTTTTGCTTAGCTGCTGCATGCCACATGAAAATTGCCAGCCCAAAAGTAGGCAATGCAAATTGTCTGCTGCCTGTTTTATCTTGTCTGTGTGCGTATTTGTGTTTGCCTATGTGTGTGTGTGTGTGTTTGTGTGTGTGTGTGTGTGTGTGTGTGTTTGCAGATACATGATACATGTGCATATTTAACTACATCTTTGACATCTGCAAATTCCTGTTAGTTTGTCCCACAGCTCTTGTTGTTGTTGTTGTTGTTGTCATCGCCTCTGTTGACTGATTGACTAAGTTCAGGTGGCAGACTGCCTACTGCGCTTGTTGTTGTTGTTGTTGTTTCTTTGTGCTCAATTGTTGTTGACTCATTTGTACAGTATCATCACTCATCACTCTTCACACACACACACACACACACCAAACGCACACAGCTGCAACTCGGGCATCTAACTTAATTGCAGCTGTCTGCCCGGAATGTCGCGTGTGTTTATGCATATATGATATGCAAATATTGTGGTATCAGTGTATAGGCAGACACACTGCCACACACACACACACTGTCACACACACACACACACACTAATTTTAAATTGCTTTCAATTTGTTTGGTGGTGACCCAGTGGGAACCGAAGCACATTTGACTGCGTCTGAAAAGTGGAGCATTCCTTGCTCAATAAATAATTGGCTAAAAGGGAATCGATTAAAGCCACAAAAGTCATGTTTGAATTCTGAATTTCATATACACATATCTGACATCTAATGGATATATATATATATATATATATATATATATATATATATATATATGTACTTGTGCTAAATGTATCTATAAACATATCTAGTTTATGTTCGTATTTTATCCTTTGAGTATTGTTTGTTTCTTGCTTATTTAATATAATATTTTAAGACGCATCCAATTAGCTGTGGATTTTAAATCTTGCAACGGATTTGTTAAATATATTCCAGAATATAATTAATTAAAAAAACACCTGATCTGAAGTCAGCGAAAAGCATATTTGCGATATAGTTTTTGTCAATCGCTGTTTTTCTTACTACTCAGAAATTTGATATATCTGCACTTGAAATATATTAATTGCTATATACATATATAAATATTGGATCATTTTCAATTCCAGTAAATCCAGATTTATTATTTCTTTATTCCATTTGTGCTTATTTTTAATTTAAAATTTTTAATTTGATTCTTACCATTTTATTTAAAATAATTGCATAAAACTAAAATATTAAATAGAAAATATATATTTAAATGATATTCTTATTCTTAGCTTACTTTCTACTTGAATGCTTTTGCAATTTACTTTTGCCACATGGTAATAAGTTGCAACTGGGTTGCGGATGCAACACAGCTGCTGTTGCTGCCTCTACTGCTACTGCTGCTGCTGCTGCAAGTTGTCTCTTGTACTTGTACCTCGTAATTTTTGCAGCCACTTTGTCGTTAGCATCGCACACACACACACACATACACACACACACACACACACACACACACACACACATGCTAATACACCTTGGCGAGGAGTCGAGTAACAAGAAGAACAACAACAATTTACACAACACATTTGCTTAATTTATATTTATAACTTTGCCGCACACAGCAAACGCATGTTAAACTTAGCCAACAGCTCAGTTGCAACAACCAACTCCAACACACCCAACTAAGCCACAGTCTCTTTCTCTTTCCCTCTCTCCCTCCCTCTCTCTTTCTCTGTGTGTCTTTTGCATTTGCATAATCGGTGGCAATGAGCGCATGCAACTAGCAAACCAAACCAAACCAGCGACCAGCAACCGCGTTGCACCCCCCCAGGAACTGATGCGACACACAACACACACACCCCCCTCAGCCCCCAGTCTTAATTTAATATATTTTTTTTTTGTCTGCATTCTTTTGTTCTCTGCGATAATTCAGTATTTATAATTACAGCTGTTTTGCGTTTGATTTAAATATTAAGGGACCCAGCATTAAGTGTAATAAAACGGGGTTTTTTTTTTAATTACACTTGCCACTATCCGACTGAGAGATGCTCTTTTTTTGCCTAGTACAATTTAAGTTATTTACTGTTACTAAAGGGGTTTCTTTAACTTTACTCAATATGAGTTTAGCTTTAGTTAAGTGCAATTTCAGTTACTCGAACTCAATAAAAGCATGAAATTCATTCAAATCAACAGATTTTTCTTGAAATTCAAAAGTTTGTCAATTGAATATTTTTTGGTTGATTACGCAACAAAGTTGAATTGAAAATGAAATTGAAACGACATCTGTTTATTTTAAATATCTATTTTTAAACGATTAATCAGACAAACATCGCCCAAGCACCTTTTTTTTTTCTTTTAGACTGATTTACAAAGCTGTTTCCTTTCACACACACACACCAACACACACACACACCAACACACACATCTCATTTGCATTCCAGTTCAGTGGACAATTATGAATTCTGTGCAAATTTACTGCCTTCCACTTGATCCCAAAAAAAAACAAAAAATTTTAGCAAAAAAGCTAAAGCAAAAAAAAATTGTTGTTTGATATTCTCAATATTTGCTATTTTTTTCTGGAAAATTGAATTTGCATTTGTGTGGAAATTGAAATACGATTGCAAACAAGAAAAACCAGAATAATTATACTAATTTATTTGCATGCATCTTGAGAGCAAATGTTTTATTTTGAAATTTATGCGGGCTTTAAAAGTGGCGTTTTTTTTATTGGATTTTTTGTGTTGTGCACTTTTATAGATTCAGCTCAAGCGAAATAGTTGCATTCAATTCGATTCGTTTCCGATTCGTTTCGATTCGTTTCGATTCGTTTTGTGTGGCGCGGGGCTTCCGAATCAGCTTCAGTTTGGATTTAGATCCGCTTAGCTGAAAAATGGGGGGCGCTTCAAGTTGTTGCTGGATTGCGTTTAAGGCTTAAACAGAGAACCCGTCGTGGCCAACAGTCGACAATCCATTAGTTATTTTCTGAATAGAAAAAAGAATGAACAAAAATCGCTTTTGAGGATGGGGTTGGGGTCTGTTGTTGCAAGCTGACTGATGCCCCGCCACTTGAGCCGGCAACTTCAAAATGCAATTGCCATTCAGTTGTTGTTGTTGTTGCTGTTGTTGTTGCTGTTGGGTTTTGGCTGTTTGTTGTTCGAGCAATTTTTAATTTGCCTTTGGATTTATATTGCAGCAGCGAAAGCGAGTCTCATTAGTTGCCGCAATGTAGCAAGCTGCAGGTTTGGGGGCGGCTGGATTGAAATTGGTTTGCCGCTGCAAAAACTCTAATGATGCGCAAGATGATGAAGAACCAAACAATTCATATACACACACACACACACACACACATACATAGGTATATGTGTTGTACACACATAAAATGCAATTACAACAAATTGCAGGAGAACGCTGTCTGCCACAAGCAGCCGCCAGCTGCCACCCGCCTCCTTTTACAACTTTTGCACAATTTCAACATCAGTTGCAGCAGCCGCAATAAAGCGAAGAGAATATCAAATATATATTTATTTATTTTTTTTATTTTTATTTTTATTTTTATTATTATTTTTTTCCACTACTTTGTTGCTGATGCTGCTCGGGTTTTATTTGTAAATAAACCACAAAGCGGCAAGCAACACCCCCACCCCCATCCACACCCCCACTCCCACCTGGGCAACCCCCTCGCGAGCTCGGCTCGTTTTTCAGTGATTCCATTTTATTTATTTTTATTTTTTTTTTCATTTTTTTTTTTTTTTTTGGTGAAGTGGACTTTTGGATTTATGCGCGCTCTTGAATTTGCATTTTCCACAACAACAACAAAGGGAACAGCAATTGCTGTTGCAGCCACAACAAAGCGAAAACCAAACTACAAACAGTCTACAAACCATCCCTCCCCCCAACCCCCGACAACTGCCGCGAAAATCTACACCTGCCCCGCCTAGGGGCACATTTCTTGCTTTAAAGTCGAAACATTTAAAGCGGCACACGTCGTGTGTGTGTGTGTGTGTGTTGTGTTTAATATAAATGCAACACACGCACACTCATTATAATTAATGACCACCCCCCCCCCCCCCTCTCCTTACCGCCTAAAGGCCCAAATTTCGTGCTTTGGCTTTGGTTGTTTGCTTGGTTAACCATTAAAATTGTGCCTAAATTTTATGCAAAGCCGATTTTGCCAAATGATGCGCAAGTTTTTAAATGTTTAAGTTATGTTTTTTTATTGTTTTGTTTTGTTTTTTCTTTTATTTTTTTGCGACTCCATAAAATTGAGTAATTATTCGTTTAGTTGCACTCTCCCGAGGGAGAAGGTTCTCTGCAGAGAATGCGAGCTCAGCTTAAGCGTTGCATTTGTAAATGTCACGCAACAAGAAATTGCAAAACCCTCCCCCCCTTCCCCTCAGAGAGTAACACAATCGTTTGTTGCATGCAAATAAATTGCAAAAAAAAAAAAAAATCACACAAAGAGCAGCAGCCCAAATGCTTTCTCAAGAGAGTTTGTGCTTTAAAAAAAAAAATAGATCTAAAAATGGAAACAGAGCATAGCTAAATTATAAAATAAGGTTATTTAAGCAACCAGCTAAAATCTTAAAATATTTATTCTAATTATTCTAATTCTAATTATAAGAGTAGCTTAGTTTCAATTTGCAATTTAATTAACCATGTTGCGGGCAAATCCAATAAAAAATGCTGTCATTTTAGATGACTCCTGGGTACTTCTTGAAACCGACTCGGAGCTAAAGCAAAATAAATTGGAATAATCCTGTCTGGTTTCAGTGTCATTTCAAATTGGCGCAAATTAACAGAAATGTTTTTAATTTGTAATTTTATAAGCTTTTTTATTGTGATAAAACCATTTGAAATTGAGCTGAAATTGAACAAGTGGATTTTGATTTGCTTTTTGCCATCGCTTTTAAATGACATATTTTTTTTTATGTGTTTCGCATTCAAAATAAAATTGGCAGACAAAGTTCAGAGATAAAATGAGAAAAAATCAGTCGGCGTCAATTGGTGTTTTTTTGTTGTGTCACAGTATCGATAACACACAGGTGTGTGTGTGTGTGTGTGTGTGTGTGTTTTTTTTTTACCAATTTAAAATGTGTGAAAAGGCTATAATCTTGTTGTGGCATGTTTGGTGCATGTAACGGGCAGAACAGAAGGCAACCCACCGAACCCAGGTAAAGTAGAGATATATATTCTCGATCCAGTCGATATAGCCAAACTACAGCATTTGCACTTTATGAATTTATATAGAATTTTGCATCCAGAAATGATCTGCATCTGTTTTTGTGTTATTTAATTTGACAACTGAGCGTTTGTTCCCATGGCAGCTAAATGCTATATCATATATATATATATATACATATATATATATGGCCAAATATGTTGGGCAGTCAGCTGACATATCATGGTCGGTTAATGGAGCCGCAGGAGGCACAACGCGAAACACGGAAAACGGAACGCGGCCGCATTGTCAAAATACGGGTATTTTATGCCGGAGCTGGACAGAAGAGGTCTCACATGGCGTTGTCATTGCCAATTGGTTAGCTAATTTGCGGCCCGTGGCAACAGACCGACCACCCACTCTCTCTCTGCACACTTGCCACCCAACCACCACCCACTACGCACCACCACCCCCCGAAGCTCAATTCCCGCTGCGGATTTCGATTTCATTTTTAGACTGCGCTGCGAGTGGCATAAATATTTGATGTTGGCTTAGAGGCTGTATTCCCTCTCTCTCCCTCTCTCTTTCTCTCTCTTTCTCTCTCTTTCTCTCCTCCTCTCTCTTTAAGCATTGGGCATCGTAATTTGATTGCTTTCGCTTTGGCTTTGCTGTCGCATTTTTCAATTTGCGTCCAAATAAAATGCAAATGCCACAACAAATTTATATTTCTCAGCCGCAGTCGCAATCTGTCTCTTTGTCCCTGTGTCCTTCTCATTCTGCCCATCATTTTTGCCTTTATTATTTTTGGTAACTAATTAGATGCTGTTATTTGTAGCTGCTTGTTTCGCTTCCTTGCCTGCTTTTGATTGACATTTTGTGTGATTTAATTAAACCGCAAATTGAAAATGTTCTGATTATTTTTTGCTTGTATTTTTTTTTTTTTTTTTTTTTGTTGCCAATTTATGCGTAAAATTGACTCTCGATGTGGCCTAAATGCTTATTTGTGTGCGACCTACTACATGCCTGTACAAATGTAAGCTGGCACACTCCCCCCTACCCCCCTCAGCACACCCCTCTCTCTTTTCCTTTGGGGCGACACGCTAATGCGTCTAATTGCATTTTGTGCCTCATGATTTACTGCCACAGCATGCGAATCATTTTCACGCTCTTGCCCTAAATGATCCCTCTGTGTGTGTTAGGGTGTGTGTGTGTGTGTGCGTGTGTGTGTGTGTACCTTTGGCCATGCAGGCGCCCGCAGCTGCCGCATTTTTGGCCTGCAAAAAAGAAAAAAAAACAAAAAATTAAAAAATTAAAAAAAAAATTCTATCTGCATTTGCTGTTAGAAAAGAGATGGCGACAAAATTGTCGAAAATGTTGTCCTGGCTCCTTGGAACTTCTAACAATAGCGTGTAAAGAGAATAATTAAATATAAAAAGAAGAGAATAATTAAATAATTAAATATAATTAAATTAAATATAAAGAGAATAATTAAATATAATAATTAAATATATACAATTATGTATAGAATATTAAATCAATATGGTTGATAAAGTTACTAAATCTTTCCAATAAGCAACTGTAATAAATTCTTAAATAATGTTAAATATATTATATATTTTCTTTATTTATTTATTTTTTTTTAATTACAATTATATTTAAACATTAATCAACCTATTGAAAGGCTATGAAACATTGATTTATAAAGTAATCAATAATAAAAGTGAATTATATAAACAAAAGTAACAAATTTGGAAATTAAAATAAATAAATAAAATAAATAGATAATATTTGTCGCCTGTGCACATAATATTTATAACTAATTAATAGCTAGAAAACGAACAACTTTTTAATTCAACAAGAATACGAAATACAAAAAAAAAAAAATATTTATATAAAAAAAAGTGTAATTTTTGTCACCTGCGCGCTTTTGTGGTCTTCCCGCTCTGAAGTTAACTAACTGTTTAACTACAGCCATAGAAACGCATATATGCTCACTTACATATATATATACATATGAGGGGGATTAAAGTATTCAGATCTAAGATGTGTATTACTACCAAGCTTAACGGTTGTTGTATGTGGCTGCATTATTTCTAATTAGTAAAGTTTTCCGCTCTCCGTGTGTGACGACGGAAAAAACTTTTCTCAATTTCCTGCCAAAGAGACGACAAATCAAATCAGGAAAAAAATAAACTTATATACATATGTATATATATATATATATATATATTTGTGTATATACATATGTATATTTTAGATGTACAAAAGTCTATTCCCGTATCTAAATAGAAACTAGAAGTAATTGCAACGCAATTGAAAGTCGCAAACACACATCATTTGTCTGTGTGTGCGAGTGTGTGTGAGTGTGTGTGAGTGTGCATACAATGCCAAGTTAATGAGCCTGCTTCCCCACTTCCCCCCCCCCCCCCCACTTTCCCATCGAGCGATGTCAGCTTGCGAGTTTTCTGGCTGCCTTCTGGCGTCATTTTCCTGCTGTTTGTTGTGTGTTCTTTGGCTTTAGCCCATTTCCATTTCCCAGGCATGTCGTTTTCATGTTGTACAAGTTTGTGCAACAACTCGAAGCCAACAACTCGAGGCGGGCGAGCGCTGCCTCAGTTGCAGCAACAGCAATTCACAATTCGCAACTCGCAACTCGCAACTCGAAGCTCAAAACTCAAACACAAATTCCTTGACAACAAAACACAACAACTCAAAACAGAAGCACAATTCTATATCTATTTTGGATTCTGCATCATGGATGATTTAAAAGTTGTATTGCTCCGACGGGAGTTACTCTATATATATATATATATATGTGAATCAGTATTAATTGCTGAGAAAACTGAACAGTAATTAATGTTTGACAGATATTTGCATATTTTATTATTATTCATTTTCCAAATTAAAACTTAATTATCGATTGTTCCTATATGAGCCATATAATGTAGATGAATTTATATATATTCTTGATCAGCCTGACTGGCTTATTCAATTTGTCCTTCTGTCAAACAAGTTTCTCAATTTTAAAGCTATATTGAAAAAAACGTTACTTGTATAGTTTTTATTCTTATTTTTTATTTTTTGCTACAGGTTGTACATATATGAGAGTTAGTCGGATTAGATAACTATATATAGCTGCTGGAACATTCAGATATAGAATGATTAAAACTGTAAACAGTAATTGCAATTTTTGGGAATTTTTTATCCATAGTTTCCATTTGAAATTCATCTTGCATTTTACAGCACTTAATCAATTTATTATATTTCCCACATTTCGATATCGGGCTACTATAGCATCCCATGGGATCAATCAGGGATGATTTTTTTGCTGCAATGGAAAAACAGAACAAAAAAGTTGATTATTGAAGAACGATTTCATTATCTATTTTCATAATATCGTAGGCCGATTCCAAACTAATTTGTGGCATCCACAATCAAATTGGACCTCCTCAAACCAACCAAGTTAATTCTTAGCACCGTTTGGTGGTTGCAGGGAATTTGTCACACTTTCATTTTGTGGTCTTTTGTGTTGCTAATTTGATGGTAATTTGGACAATGCCTGCAGCAATAATCGATTCCATTGACTATCGATAGACAGCCAGCCAGCAAATGTCCTGCGGCCGAAAATCACATTTGATTATTCAATGGCGGCTGGTCACGTAGCCAGTTATTATGGCCAATTTACATTTAAATGTTGGCCATTTGCCGCATTTTTTGTGCTCAACTCAAAATGATAAAGTTATTGTTTTTATTGTAGAAAATGCCTTTAAGCAGTTTAAGTTTAAAATGTGTTTTTGGCTTAATTCGTCAAAATTCGATTGTATTTAAATATTTGTGGTCTGTTGTGAAATTTAATCAATTTATCAATTTAATTCAATTTGTTTTACTTCTTCTTCTTTTGAGAAAATGCAACACTCAATTCACATTTCAGAATGATTTAAACGGTAAACAGTAATTGCAATTTTTGGGAATTTGTTAGCCATGAAATTCATCTTGCATTTTACAGCACTTAATTTAATTTACGATTTTTGCTGAATTTGCCTTGAATGCATGTGTTTTCACATGATGTTTGCTGTTGCCTTGTGGTATTTACAGTTAAATACACACACACACACACACACACACACACATCTCGGCCAGCTGTGGATTAGTTGCCAAAAAGGTAGCAGACCATAAAATTGGCATACATTACTCAAAAACACTCGTTTTGTGTGTTTTATTTTCTGATCTGATCAATATGGCTTCATTTGGAGTTGTTGTTGTTGTTGCTTTTGAGATATATTCAATTTTTATATTCGATTCGATTCGATTTGATTTCGATTTCAATTTGTTTCATATTCCCTTTCGATTTGGAAAGGTGATTTTTCTTCCCTGCTCTCTCAACATTTGCACATATTTCTCACTAATTGGAAATTGTTGCGCAAGGAAACGATAGACGCAACAAGGATAACAATTGGTGGGGCAACTGAGCGGTGGGTGGGCGTGGCGCATTGTCCGGTTTCGGGGCCATTTCTCTAGGCGACACAGACAATAAATCTCACATACAATTTATTGACAATGCTTGGGGCGCTGAGCAAACAATGTCCTTCCGGCGCTGTATTGCAACAAAAGGTTGCACAACACACAGACAGAGAGAGAGAAACAGTGTGCCTGACAGAGATGGACAGAGAGTGAAAGAGAGGGGGAGCAACAGCTAGTTTGTATGTGCCTCTTTATTTATTTATTTTTTTTTTGTTTTCTTATTATTATTCACAATTAACGCAACGTTGGCTGCCAGTGTTTTTTGTCGCTTGATTTATGGCCAGCCAAAGGACTCGTCTACACACATTCTGCATTATTATTGTATATTATTGTTATTATTATTATGTTCCATTTTTTTGGTTTGTTTATTGTTTATGCCATATGCAAATTTCCCATAGATAAATACATACATCTGTCATTCGGTTTTTGAGTGTGAATCCACTCAAACTCTATTCATGCGTGCAACAACAAACGAATACAAAACAATATTATTCATGCAGCAATAAAGCAAATAAAATTCACAAAAAACCGTTGGAAAAATTCCATTTTTTTCATATCTTTGTAGTTAATATTTAAATTTTTATATTGAATGACATCATAATTTAATAGCTAAATTTCAATTCAAATTTGATTTATATATTCAGATTCATATAATATAATAATTATAACTAAATAGATTTTAATTAATTTCATTTTTAATATTTAGCCGTTATTTTGAATTCAGCAGCGCTTTTGGAGACTTGTGGCGAATGCGCTAAAAGCTTTCGTAGCCGCGAGCTTTTGCTATAAAGTAGCCTGCCGAAGCTGTTTGCACAGCACTTTGCTGCGAGCTTTTTGCCTTTGCCATAAACTTTTACCATAAATTTTTGCCAAGCCATTGCGGCTTTATGGCAGCCTTAAGCACAAAAGCGCCATCTAGTGGTATTGCACTTGACTATCGCTAAATTGATTTTAAATTGTGAAACTGAACTTGGGTCAAATTTAAATTTGTTCAATCTATGCTTGACTGGAAGATACCCTGGGATCAGACAAAAGCTAATATTTCTATCGTAAATTTTTGCCTATATATTTCTTTCATAAAGGATATCTGTCAGTCGCGTTCTCTCAACTAGAGCAGCACTGCTTGCTAAATGCGCCAATTAAATTCTGTAGATAGCTAAACTAATTTCATTTTGATGTGAAAATGGTTTATAATTTATTTGCAGTACGCTGACTACCGTTATTGTTGCTGCTGCTGCGGCTGCTGTTGGTGTTGGTGTTGCTGCAGTTGTTGTTTTTGTTTTTGCTGCTGCTGCTGCTGCTGCTGTTGTTGTTGGTGTGGAGTTTGCTAATAAATTTATAGTTACAAATATTTTGTAGTGAATTATTTGCAGTTGAACAATTTTTATTGTTTTGCACTTTTGTTTTAGATGCTGCCGTCGGCGTCGCAGTTGTTGTTGGTGCCAGCATCAGCTGTTGTTGTTGTTGCTGCTGCTGCTGTTGCTGCTGCTGCTGTTGCTGCTGCTGCTGTTGCTGCTGCTGCTGCTGCTGCTGCTGACAACGACATAAATAAATTGTTTCGTTTGTTTTAATTTGTTGCAGTTGTTGTTGTTGTTGTTGTCGGCTCTGTTACTGTCAGTTTTATGTTTGCTACTTTTGCCAGCGCCCGCTGTTGCATTGCCTACACAGCAGCAATAAAAAATGCAGCGCTGCAGCAACTGTTGCTGTTGTTGTTGTTGCTGCTGCTGCTTCGTCTGTTGCACTGTTGCCGTTGTTCTGGCCATACAATATTTGGGTCACTGCGGCAATGTTTTTGTTGACTAACGCACAAAAGTTGGTTGCAGCTAATGCCGGGCTATAGCCACAGCAACAACATTAGCAACAACAACAGCAACAACAACAGCATCATCAACAACAGCAACAACAACAACAGCAACATACAACGAACATTTCGAACAACTCGACTCTTGGGTTAGCTCATGTTTCAAGCGATTTTACTGACCAGCTTCCAGCTAAAGCGAGTCTGAGTCAGGGTCTATTCATATTAGTGCTGCTGCTGCTGCTGTTGGTGTCTAGGCCAGGCCATAAGCACTGGTGCTAATATATGACTGACATTGGGCACATTGGCTCGGCTTAAGCTGCTCGCCTCTTTGGGGAGTCTAAACTTAAATTTTGTGTGTCCGCCTTTTTCACTGCCCAGCTCCGCTCTGCTCTAACATCGAAAATATACATATGTATATATGTATTTATGTATATATGTATATATATGTATATGTATAGGTTAATCGATTATACATTATAAACACAATTTCTTCTGCAGTTCAAATCCGATTTCTCACATAGTAGCAATCAATTTTAGTGGACAAAGTATTTTTGAAGTTGCAAATTCAAATTGGCAAATAGCTAACATAAATTGCCACAAAATAATACATGCAACTGGAAGCGAGATCTCATTATAGCCAACTCCAAGCGACTTAATCTTCATCTGTAGACTCTGTGAATCATATCAAAATCATAGTTCAAAATTTAGTTCATATATTTGTTGTCTCTTTATTTTTCTGTGTATATTTGTCAAAGCTAATGCAGCGTATTAGAAAACATTTTCTAAAGCACTTATTATTTTAGAATTTATATATATGTGTGTGAGGGAGAGAGAGAGAGAGAGAGAGTGAAAGAGAGAGAGAGACAGAGGGGTTTGATAGAGAGGCAATCGCCCAAAATATATATTTAAAAAAAAGTGTTGCCTACTTTGCAGCGCTTCCAGCGTTGATAGCTCAAGCTAAAGTTTCAATACACACACACACACACATATACACACATACACACATATGCAGTGCTGCTGCTGTGCATGTGTGTGTGTGGGTGTGTGTGTGAAAAACTTGTGCATGAACATTTATCAAATTGTTGTTGCATTTGGAGCGCAAATAAGTGGTTTATGATGATGACGATGATGATGAAAATGCAACCCAAAAACCTGCGCAGCTTGCAGTGAATTCTTTGTTGTTGTTGTTGCTATTGTTGTTGTTGTAGTTGTTGTAGTTGTTGTTGTTGATTCATTTTGCATTTTTACGAGCAGGCACTGGGAGTGTCCTGCCTTGTTATTGTTATTGTTGTTGTTGTTGTTGTTGTTGGCTAAATGCTGTGTGTTGTGGGTGCGGGCTATAAATTGTTTATACGGTTCACTTGTCTTTGGGGCCATTTCGGGATCAGCACATGCACCAACACACACACACCCACACACACACACACACACCTACACACACACACACCTACGCACATATGTGCAAACAAAGATGCACTGCCAACTGGCACATGAATATACATTTGTATGTGTATGTGTGTGTGCATGTGTGTGTGTGTTTTGTTTCTGTACGTGCTTGTGAATCTATTAAGGATTGTTTTTTATGAACATGTGTGAGTGTGTGTGTGCATGTAAAAAAAGAGAAAAACTGGAAAGAAATCACTTGTAAATCGATGTTAAACTACTCCCATCTAAATTGTAGTCAATTATTGCTATTATTAATTATAATTATTATTTCAAGTTGTGCAGATTTATTGTATTAGAGTGTGTGACACGCCCACAACTTAAAACTCATCTCACGACTTGTTATATGATTTATTATATATTTATATATATATATATATAATTGACAATCTGCTTGAATTTGTTGTGCAGCAATATTTGTATATAGAATGAATTAATCCTCGTAATCCTCGAACAACATCTGAATTGACAATTGAATTAGTGCTCAGTGACTCTAAAACTGTAATCCCAGTGCCTATTTACTTTACAGACAGCTCCAGATGTGCTATGATTAAGACTTAACCCTATTAATTAAGCTGCTGCCACTTGTGAGTGGCACAAAAGTGGGCGTGTTTTACACTAACTTTAATGTTGTTGAGATGTTATCGATAAATTGGCTGCATCGATTTACAAGCACTTCGTTTAAGTAAATTATTTAAAGTGATGCGAAATAAATAAATATTTAAAATATGTACAAAGTGCAGCAGCAAAAAATACAACAACAATAACAACAACAACAACAAAACATGACCAAACAATGTGCAACGAAATTAAGCTGAGTGCATGCAATAAATTTAAATTAACTTGACATCAAGTCGATAATCAAATTAGCCGGAAAAAACATAAAGAAAAATGTCCAAATTCGACGCACCGAATTTGAAATGCCCTTACAATAAAATGCAACAATTAGTTAGGTTAAGTCAACTAATCTTTAACATTTTGTTATAGATTTTTTTCAGATTTTCTCCAAAAAATAAGAAGAAGAAGAAGAAAAAGTTAGAGTATTATTTTAGTCGCATAGAAAGTGCTTAAGCAAAAGTGTCATTACACATTAAGTGCAAATAAAGTCAAGTATTGTTGAATCCGGAAATTAAAAATGGCAAATGGCTAATGGAGAACATCAAGTGACACAAACTGTGGCACGAGTGTGAAATAAAACCACTTCAATTGTTGCAATCGAATCGAATAATAATATATAATTATTTAATATGCCACTGCAAAGTATGCAAACTTGTAAACTACGTAATTTGTGCATAATTAAAATCTTTAATTAATATTGAATTTAAGGTCAAACATTAGTTTCGTCATTGAGATTAAAGGGAAGAAAATAAGGAATGTAAAAGTGTGATAAGTAAATGAATAATGAATCATAATGAATAATGAATCATCTGCACGAATCGAAGCAAGGCAATTTTTAAATATTCTTTTACAATTAAATTAAGATTTAGTATTTTCCCTCTGAGAACTTCTCGCTTCTCTAGTCGCTTCTCTCGGGAAGTTCTTCTTGCTTAAAGCTACTCGCTTTTCTCACTTCACCTATCGAAAATCTTTACAAAACAAACAGAAGCTCCAGTAACTTCTCTTTTAAAGCTTATCTTTTCTCTCAATGCTTCTCGCTTCATCGAGCAATCTTTTAAATGTTAACACTTAACAATAAAGGCAATTTTCTCTGAAATCTTCTCGTTTTTGATTCTCTCAATGCATTTTTACATTCGATTTTTATTTCTCACTTCACCTGCTAGAAAACTTTTCCAGTCACTTCTCTTTTTTGCCAATGCTTCTCGCTTCACCAAGCAGTCTTTCAAATGTTAACACTTAACAACAAAGGCAACTTTTCTCTCAAATCTGCTCGCTTCTTGATTCTCTCAATGCATTTTCCATTTAAGTTTTCTTTATCATTTCCCTCAACGCTTCTCCAGTAACTTCTCTCTTTTCTCAATGCTTCTCGCTTCACCGAGCAGTCTTTTAACGTGTTATCGCTTAACAACAAAAGCAACTTTTCTCTCAAATCTTCTCGCTTCTTGATTCTCTCAATGCATTTTTCCCTTCCATTTTTCTTTCTCATTTCCCTGAAGGCTTCTCCAGTAACTTCTCTCTTTAAACTTCTCGCTTTACGCTTCCTGCAACGCTTCTGACTTTATGTCATCTGCCAAGTTGACTCCTGGGCCGACTTTGGCCCGAGATTTGGCAAAACAAAGCGTTATATTTATGCTGAGCTCACAGAGGGAGGCTTAGCTCTGACCTCGAGGCAACCATTTTATTTGTTTGTCATTCTTAGGTGTTGTTGTTGTTGTTGTTCTCCATTCTCATGGCTAGTTGTGGCACCAAAATCTTAGCCGTGCCACATAAAATGCCTTGAGGCTGGAGACTTTGAATTTCTAAATTGTTGTTCGTCCTTCGTTGTCTTTTGTCCTTTAGTTGTCTGTTCGTTTCGTATGTTTGTCTCTTTGTCAGCTCACCATTTTGTTGCTGCCTTTCACACTGGTGGTGATTATACCCTGTCGCCACCCCAAAGGGGTATGTTCGTGGCAAAGTTAAGCAACTGCGACCAGCAACAAACGAGTCCATCTTTAACTGTATAATTTATAATACAGAAACTATATAAATCACATTGTACAGGGTATCTGCTAGTCGTACACTCTCAATAGAAAAGCTACTTGTGGTTGTTGTTGGTTGTTTCAGAGGAGGGGGGTTTGTTGCGCTTTTATGGCCTGCCACATAAATTATAGGAATGCATGTAAAAATCTAAATAACAGCGAAAAATGCGAGGCAATTTGTTGCTATTGTTGTTGTTGTTGTTCTGTTGTTGTTGATGATGTTGTTGTTCTGTTGTTGTTGTTCTGTTGTTGCTGTTCTGTTGTTGTTGTTGATGATTGTTGTTTTGCGCTGCTTCACGTTGCTGCTGGCATTTGAATTAATTACAATTAATGCCTCAAGCCCGTCAGCATATAAATATAATAAATATATATATATATATATATATACATATATATATATATATCCTTTCGTCCTCGAATGGGCAACTCACACAAAATGTCTGCACATTCCAGAGTTGGGATGGAAGAAGGGATTAAAATAAATAGTGTTGCATTATCTAAAATTCTCAAGGAGCGTTTTTATGGCAGCTCTTTGACTTTCCTTATTATATTATATTATAATATATATTAATATTCATATATACATATTTATATATATATATATTTATATATATGTATTGAAATTTACTAAAATATCGCTCTGAAGTTTGATTTGTTATTTATTCATGTGGTGTTCAAGGAAATCACAAAAGAAGCTGAATTTTTGGTGTTGCCAGCGCTAATAACTGCTTAGCGTTGCCAGACTGATTGAACTGTTGAATAATTGCACTTTCGATCAAGTCACATTTTGTATGTCACAGGAAAAATACAATTCGACTTTAAAAAAAAAGGAAATTCAGCGGCAATAAAAGTTGCTTGACTTGATGTGGTAAGAAGAGCCACTCAACCAGTTGATGGGGCAAAGCTCAAACATTTTTAAAGACACAAATATATATATATAAATGTATATGTATATATATATATATATATAGAGAGAGAGAGAGGGAGAGAGAGCGAAACAGCGAGGCTATAATAACAATTCTACTTGGCCAAAACAAAAGTCGAACAACGGCAAAAAGTTGTTGCAAGCTGTGCAGTCGCTGTAAACAAGTGAACAGTTATGACCGCGATCCGGGTAGATGAAGTCTCTCCCCTTGCAGCACTCCCCACCCCTTTTCCCCTTCCCGTTCCCCTTCCTTGGCCAAGATTGTCGGGAGCTACCATTCAGTTCATATCTTGGTCTAGTTTGCGGCGAGCGGGCGGGTGGGGGTTGAGTTGCACTCAAGTGGTGGCCACTCTAATAAGTTAACTGTTCTGTAAATTGTCTGGCTCAATTGCTGCCGCTGCTGTTGCCACTGTTGCTGCAACAGTGCTGCCAGAGTTGATCATCGTGGGGCATATTTATTAATTTAGTTACGGCCAATCTTGAAATAACTCCCAGTGACGAGGGTCACAAATTAGCTTAACAAGTTAACTGCCCAAGCAACAATGATGCCAGCCTGCTAAGCAAACAAATAGTCTGGCAACGCTGGAATTAACACTTTTTGTCTTATTGCCGATTTATACATACATGTATATTTATTTGATTAGTAAAATATATTTTATATGTTAGTTAATAAACTAATTGCATCTGGCATTAGGATAGCGATGTTTACCGATATGCGTGTTATATCGATATTTATCGATTTCGATTAATTTCATAAATGTATAAGTAGAAAT
Source organism: Drosophila mimica (assembly GCA_037043585.1). Taxonomy (NCBI): domain Eukaryota; kingdom Metazoa; phylum Arthropoda; class Insecta; order Diptera; family Drosophilidae; genus Drosophila; species Drosophila mimica. The sequence continues at coordinate 5,027,634 of JBAMBE010000748.1, read as the reverse complement.
AAAGATATGATTAAAATATAGCCATATTAGTTAGTATAACGATTACAGCTTAGTTTTTAGCAGTCGACACGATTTGTGATCAACAGCTATATATATATATCGATAACCTCCATATATGTGCAACATGTCGATTTGCTTGAACTACAGTTATTTAAGTTTTCTTATTGAGTTCAGATCAGAGTGAATTGTATTTCAGTTCCGATTCCTGTAAAGGTTATGACCTGTTTCCGCGCTTATTGGTTCAATTAATCGATCCGTTGATGAATTTTAATCGATAAATTTGCTGATATTATATATAGTATATATATATATATATATATATATATATATATACCTACTTATTCAACCAGTGTGCACATTTTGAGCGTGTTGAGTTGCCTTCTTTAAGTTGGCACTGCATAAATTGCATTTGCAGCCAGATTGCCAGACGCTCCTGAGAGCCTTAAGCATTGGACATTGGAGGAGTCTGCTCCACTCGTACTCCGCCCTCTCTGCCACACCCACACAGCCCTTTAACTGTGACTCAATTTGTTGTGGTTCTAATTAGTTCTTCAACTTTGGTTCATTCAGCGTAAGAAAAAAAATGCGAAATAAATAAAAGCAAAAAGGTAAAATAAAAATGCTGTGCGAAGGCTTCAGGTCAAATGTGGCAAGTTGTTGTTGTTGTTGTTGTTGTTTCACTTGTAATTGGCAAGCGTAACAAATTGTGGAGAACACAAATACAAGTGCACATACACACACACACACACACACACACACTGAAGTCGCAAGTGCATTGGAGCGTTTTGCGTAATCAATTAATTAATTACAAAATTGCAGGCAGTTTTGTTAATGAAGTTGCGGGCACAAAAATTACACCAAACAAACGGATACTCTGAGTGTCCTTGACTGGCAGGATATCCTCTATATATATATATATATATATATATATATATATATACAACAATTATATATATTAAAATTATATTTATTAAAATTAAGAGTGACGAGCAAACTAAACTTTTTTTTATTTTTGTAAATTATAATCCTTAATAAAGTGAATGTTTGTGGAAGGAAATTGTTGATGGTTGGTCTGAGAGGAGGTGGGTTGGAAAGTGCACTTTTCTGATACTCAACAGTTTGCGGAGAGTTTTCCATATTTGTTGCAGATTTTCCGATTTGGATAAACATTATTTCTGCTGGTCACTCGTGCGACTCCTGAGTTGTCCAATAATTGGGTGGATTGAATAGTGCATATACCCTTTTGCACACACTGTAGGGTATAGCAATAACGAACAAATTGAATATAGGTTGTTTGCGAAAGGGGCGTGGCCAATGGGAAGCCGTAACTGTTTTCTAACGCAATTTGACTTATTTGCAGCAAAATTCCATTTCGAACAAACTGCAAACTGTGTGTGTGTGTTTCTGTGTTTCTGTGTGTGTGTGTGTGTGTGTGTGTGTGTGTGTGTGTGTGTGTATGTGTGTGTGTGTATGTGTGTATGTTGTGTGTGTTCTGACATGCTCTATTAAGTAGTAATGAGATTTGGTAATTGATTGAAGTGCGCACAGATTGAAATGGAGCGACTGAAAGAGAAAGCCAAAAAAACGTCAATTGATTGATGGCAACAACAATAAAAACATCAACAACCGCAACAACAACAACAACAATTATTTTAGATTGCGTGGCATTTGTGTGTGGCATGCAACGGCGACCACACTTTCAGACAGCATCGAAAAAAAATGCAAAAATGAAAAGAAGCTGTTTCCGTTTCAGTTTCAGTTTCGGTTTCCGTTTCAGTTACGGTTTCGAGTTCCGTTTCACGTTTTTGCTCATGTCCCGCCGTAAATTCCAATTTCTGTTTGACTGAATGCAACAGAGTTGGCCGAAAGCAGAGGAAACAAGGCCCAATTGCTATTCTTTTGTGGCAGAAAAGCTGGCTCACTAAATGGATGATGGCATTAAAAGAAAGACGTCCGAGAGAGAAACGGATAAAAAGAATGTGAAAGATAGAGACAGAAAATATAAAGGCATATATGCAACGTAAGATAGGAGACAATGAGAGAGAGAGAGAGAGAGGAGAGAGAGAGAGAAAGAGAGAGAGAGAGAAGCGACTTAAAGATCAAATGATCAAATGAACATTTGGATTTTATTTGAGCTAACATTCCATTAACTGGTTTATTTATTCTATTCAGATTCAATGAACTGGTTAAGAAACTATGCCTTGAAATATTGACTGACCAAAAGATACCCTGCGAATAGGTGTTTTGTAGCTTACCTTTTAGTAACTTTATTTTGATGGATTTATTTAAAGACAATATTGTGTAAATACTAATAATAATAATAGATAATTGTGAGTAAAGTGTAAAGGATTTAAATTGACATTCCCCATGAAGGTGCCGCATGGTGCCGCATGTTGCAAGTCCTTGCTCTTTGCATTTGTAGAGGGTAAATGGATTAATTTATATTTGCTTTTAGTACCCATCAAATTTTTAATTTTGTCTGTCTGCTTGTCTGTCTAAACTTTACTCTCTTCTCTCTCTCTCTCTCCCTCTCCCTCTCCCTCTCTCGGTCTTTCTAAGTGTGTTTTGTGGCACAGCAGCTGGCCGCAACTTCAGTTTCAATAAAAGAAAATTCGCAAACTCTCAACAAAATGTTTCTTACTTTAAAGCCAGCTCCTTCTTTCTCTCTCTTTGTCTGCCTGTCTGTCTCTCTCTCTCTCTCTCTCTCATATACACAATCAGTGTTGTTTTAGACTCGTATCCTTCACCTAATTTGCTTGCCACACAGCCGAAAAAAAAAAGTATCTGGATTATGGTCAACTTGTCTGCTGGCTTCTTTTGCTTACTTCTTTTTGGCCACATAGTTTTTTTTGTGGCCAAAAAAATATATCCTTTTTTTTTTGGCTGCAATTAAAATTAAAGCTAGCTAACTGGCTAGAAAAAAGTGGTTAACAAAGAAAAAAGAAAAAAAAGCGAGCGCATAAATAAAAAAGCGGACGAAAAGGATTTTGTTATTTCTGTTTTCTTCTCAGTTGCACAAAAGGGTTACAAATGTAGCTTAGGCTGCATGTGTGTGTGCGAGTGTGTGTGTGTGTGTGTGTGTGTGTGTGTGTGTGTGTGTGTGTTGCTGTTGTGCTTTTGTGTTGTTGTCGTCGTTATGGTCTAATTATCTCTATTTATTTATGCTATGCCTCGGCTTTGTCTGCTGTTGTCTTTTGCTGTTGCTTTTTGTGTTTTTGGCTACTTTTACACACACACACACACACAGATACACACACACACACATGCATGGAACTTACCTGAGCTCTTAAGTCGCACATTTTACAGCCATTATGTTATTACAGTAGTATGTGTGTGTGTGTGTGTGTGTGTGTGTGGAAATGGATTTAGACCGTAAAACTGCAGATAATGGAAGTGCTGTGGCAGTTCTTTCCCCAACCCCTCACCCACCCCCAGCATGTGTGTGTGTGAGTGTGTGTGTGTGTGTGTGTGTGTGTGTGTGTTTTAAGAGCTACATGCTGCCACACGGTGCGTATGCGTAATCGCTAAAAGCAACTGTTTTGCTTCCGACTGCTGTTTTTTGCTGCTGCTTCTTATTCTTACATATATATGTATACATACATATATATATATATATATATACCTTATATTGTCCTTTATTCAAAATTTTTCATTTTTAGAGCATTTAAATTTGTTTGCTGGGATAACTAATGATCTGCTTTAAGTCCAACCGGAAGCGGAACCGGAACTGCAATTTTATCGACCTGCAATTCCACATTTGAAAAACAAAACAAAAAGAAACAGTTATCGCAACCGATACTATAAGTCCATAAAGAACCGTTACAGAAAAGTAATTCAGTTTTAATTTCAAATCGAATATTTATTTAATGATATATTTATTTTAAGATTGCATTTGTTTCTTCACAAAATATATTTTTAGCTTCAACTTTTCAAAAACTATTAATTTTGAATTTATTTTAAGAATCTGACGTTTTTGAATTATTATTTTTATGGCCATTTGCCAGCTGCTTTTAGCCAGAACAGCGTATTTTACAGTCGTTGCAGTCACAACTTGAAAATGTTTCATTCGCTATTCGTTTTTCTTTTTCTCTTTTTCTTTTTTTCTGTTTTCTGTTTTCTGTTTCTTTTTAATTGTTGCTTTATTTTGACTTTTTTAATGAGTAGTTGAAGCTTTTTGGAGTGATGCAAATTTACAGTCAATTAAATGCAGAGCTCCGCAGGGCATCCGTAAAAATCAACCCAACCCCACCCCACCAACCGTCGCTATGAAATGTGCCGCTGGCACTTTCTCTCTCTCTCTCTCTCTCTCACTCTCTCTTTCTCTCCATTTCTCTCCCTTGGCCAAATTATGCCTAATGAGCTAAACTAGTCGCTAGGTGGAGAAGAGAGAGAGAGCAGTCGTTATGGAAATTGGGGCAAGGGCTATGTGGGTCCTCAGTGGGCCAGCAAAAAGTGGTGCATGGTGCGTGGTGCGGGGTGCGGGTGGTTGAGCTAAATGGCAGCTGATGACTGTTTCAGGTTGCCGCTGGCAATGGACGCGTTAGCACGAAATACATAATTACAATCGAAAATGTTTTTCATTAATTTCAAGTGTGTTTCAAGTCGAATTTAAGCGAAAGAAGCAAACAAAAAAAAAGCGACCCCCAAAAACCGTAAAAAAATAAATAAAATAATAATAATAATGTTATGTGGGATTCATTTCACGAGCGGGGGTCACAAGTAGGACTAGGGGCTGCCAGCCTAAAGTGGCTAAAAGGTCTGGCCAGGCTAAGGGTAGCCAAGGGTTAAGGGACTTAAAATAAGGGGTGCCAAATTGGGGTTAAGAGTTGACCAACAGTTTAACAGCTTAAGATTATTTGCGAGGGGAATTAAAAGAGGTGCTGGAGAGGGGAAGGGGGTGGCGGGTGTTGCTGAAAGTAAGGGTTCGAAGTGCACTGCAAATGTTTTGCAATTAGCCAATATTTTTAAAGAAACCAATCCGTTAACTGACTAACTTTCAATTTCAAAAACCCCAACAAAGGTGTGCAGCTGGGGCTGGGAATTCATTTCAATTAAGTTAAGCATAAATGGAAGTCAACCTGTCAAAACATAAAATTCTTTAACTTGAGCAATAATCTCCTCCCACTTTGAGCCAGGAGGCCAAAACCGGTGAACGAAACCGGAACCGCAATTCACCATTGTTTTTTTTTTTGGTTGATTTTTTTGTTGTGTTTTTTTTACCGAGAAAAATCCAATGAAACCAATTCATAAGCTTCAGCTTTACATGTTACGCGCCGGAACCAATACCGAAATTCGATTCGGTTTGAGCTAATAACTCCTTAATTTCCCAGGACCGCCCAAAGAAGTCCTAAGTTTATTTGGCGCTGAGTTTTTTTTTTTTGTCGAAGCAGCTCAAAAAAAGGTTCCAAAACAAAAAGTTTGCGCAACTTTTTTTGGAGGCCTTTCAAAATAAGCGAAGAAGAGCGAAAATAAGCTAAGACCCTTTAAAGCAGTGTCAATAGTCGAAAATTGTAATATTCAATTCTTGCTTAACCAACACTACAGCACTAGTCTAACCTCACTTTTAAATTCATTTAATTTCATATTCATAAATATTTTAATTAGTTTGCATTTTAATTGCCACTCAATTTAATTGGTGAACGGAATCTGATTCGGCTTCTTTCCGTAGCTCAATACTTAAATGCCAGTGTTGGAAAATTGCTGCTGGCGAGTAACTGTCTATTCAAAATCGTCTAATGAATTAAAAACGAAGGCCAAAACTTCAAAGTCTCGAATTTCATAAAACTTAAGAAGCCACTGGGCAACGAATAGGGGATTGAATGAGTGGTGGGAGCTGAGGGATCAGGGGGTTGTCTTTTAGGGTGGGGAAGGGGAGGGGAGGGGAGAGGGCTTTCGACAAGATGAGCCAGTTAGCAATTTAGCAATAAACTTTTATTTAATCGATTTTAACACTTCACTGACAACGAGCAGGCGGGTTTGAAAAACAGACAAACTGAGAACGTGGCTAACTAAGGTAAATTGGGGCTGCTGGTGGGTTGTGCAAGGGGAAGGGGGTGGGGAAATGGGGAGGGGTGGTAAGTGGGAGCTTTGGAGTTGACGACTGACGGAGGAGCGACAATCAATTGTGTGCGGCCAGCTAAAAAGCTAATAGCGAGCTGGCTTCTCTGGACAACAACGCAGGAGGCCACTCCCCTCACCGTCTCATCCTACAGCAGCCCTTGCTTTGAGCCAGGTCACTGCTGTCTCTGCCTCCCCCCCTTCCTCCTTTCATCTACCTTTCCCCTTCCCACGTCCATCTTTCCCTAACTAGACTGAAATGTTGTGCGACGGAATTTCAATTGCCACAAGAAAAAAAAACACGTTTTTTTTGTCGCTGCACACACAACAACAACAACAACAATTACAACAATTACAACGACAACACCAAGAAGAATAGCAACAGTAACAGACAACTTTTATATATAATGAATTTTTACAGTTTGTTGGCCATGATTCATGTTGGCCTGACTTTGAAGGCCAACTGGCAAAAGTTGCTGGCAATAGTTTCATACCAATTAGTGCCAAGTCTGCACTGTGCTGCACAGGCATGAAAGGACAACACACACACACACACAAACACACACACACACACACACACACCTATACACACACACAGAGGCAGACACACACAAACAAATAGTTAAAAAGCCAGAAATAATTTGCAAACTATTGGCTCAGGCAGGCAACGCAATCTGCCAAATGGGCTTTATTGAAACATCATCAATCTGGCTTCTCGCTCTTCGCTTCTCGCTTCTCACTTCTCTATTGTCGCTGCTTTCTCTTCTCGCTTCTTGCCAATTTTTCATTTTTCTTTCGCTTTTTTATGCCCCAAAAAACCATTGAAAAGTGTGCTGAAAAAAGGTATCAAGCGCTGAGGAATCTCTCCGAACTTATTGAATATATACATATATATATATATATTCTTGATCAGCAACAATAAACGATTAGCTCCAATTTATTTCATTTTATCGATGAGAATCCGTGTATATCGATAAAAATCGATATACAAATAATTGTAAAGCGAAAACACTGCAATTGATATACAAAAGGCGATAAGAATTTGCAAATTAATTTATAACTGATATTTAAAAGAATTCAAATTAATTAAATTGCACTAAAAACTGATTTTAAACAATAAATAAATTAATAAATAACTACAATTTATTTAAGTGCTTCTCCCTTCTTCCAAATAACAAAAATTAAATCAACAGATCGGTTAAATTATTATTTTATGTTTTATATCGAATCGAATACGATTATTTTTTCGGTTTCTTTTTTGTTTAAAGGATTTTTTTTTAAACATTAATCAAACTATTTAAAAGCTATATTTATATTAATATTAAAGTAATTAGCTTAAAAACTTGTTGGCTAAGAAAGAAAGAGTTTCTAACTCAAAAACGTATTTTCTAAGTAAAAAAATAACTGTAAAATGTTAACTATTTATTTAAAAGTATCTCGCAGTCGGGGATTCTCTTGGAAACTGAAGTCTATTTATATAATCGGTTGGACATATGTTTGCAGCATTATATAAGTAGGGCTTAAGTAGCTTTACAGTTGCAAATCTCTCTCTTCATTTATTGAAAGATTACTTAAAA
>JBAMBE010000748.1:5000000-5017500 GCA_037043585.1 Drosophila mimica | reverse complement strand
GCTTGTCATTAGCGTTTTACGCCTGTGTTTAATTGCTGGCTCAGTGGCTCAACAAATGAGTTAAGAGGGGGTTGCGGCCGGGTCACGTGTGCGCTCTCAAGTTTACGGGGGGGCTGGGGGGGGGGGTGCGGTCAACTGTACTTTGGGCCACGTCAAAAACTCACCCGGTTTTATTTGTTTGTTTGTCTGTTTTTTGTTGCTCTCGTGATTTAAATCATTTGTAACTGTTTGTTAAGTGCAGCTATTGCAATTGCTCGACCACAGATGGCGCTCATCCGTTCGGCCGACTATGGTGAATTTGTCAACGTGTGTTGAGTTTCACGGTGGCCATTTTAAGAGCGCGTTTCTTTGCGATTTAAGAGACTGCTTAAGGCGCAAAAGAGCAAAGGCGGCTGGGCGGCAGTTTGTGGGCATTGTTTTGTTTTGTTGTCAGCTGCTGCCTGCCCGCCCAAAGGATGAGTGAGAGCGAGAGAGAGAGCGCGTGAGGGGAGTGCGGAGGGTGGAAGAAATGTTAAGGAATTCAGTGACATGATTTTAAGCACCATTGCAATTAGCAGGTTTTTTTGTTTTGTTTTTTATTTGCCCAGGTGGCAATAAATTATAAAAAACTATGCAAATTTCAATGTAAAAAAAATAAGTTGCAATAAATTAGAAAAAATAACTAATTTTAAATGTTGTAAAAACAAAGCATTACAAACTGAATAGCAAACTAGAAAACAAAAAGTGAAATGAGTTTTAGGAATTGATTGCAAACAAGTGAAAACAAGTATAAATCAAATCTTAAGATGGATGATCACTTTAGCGTATGAGAAATAACGGCTGATTGCTTATTTAATTTTATTACATTTTTTGTTCGTTGTTGTTTTTAGATATGGCTAATGATGTATTAACCAACAAAGTAAATTTGGCTAGCAATCAGCACGCAATGAAAAAGTTCGAGTTGCAAGTTGCGAGTAGTTGATAAAGTGGCAGATGTCTTTGTCAGCCAGCAGTTAAAGTAGTTTATCAAGTTTTCTTTTCTTTCATTTTTTTTTTCCCATTGTTATTTCTTTGCTGGTCGCTATTGTTTCTTTTGTTTTTTTCTTTTGGTTTTACTTCGTTTTTATTTACTTAACTGGCGCCACGTTGCGTATACGTGATCTTGGTTAAAGCGATTGCAGAGCAACAAACACCTTCTTTTTACTCTTTCTCTCTTTGTTGTTGTTGTTGTTCTTAGTCTTCTGCTTGAAGTGTTTGGTCGTTGTTGTTGTTGTTGTTGTCGGCGGCTCGTTTTCTCACCACGCAAAATGTTGCGTGGGGCTTGGCAAAAGAGCGTTGCCAACTTTACGCCGCTCTTCATTCATACAAAAAAAAAAAAAAAAAAAAATAAAAAAAAACAACAAGAAAGAAGCAAACTTCGGCTGCTGCTGCGTGCGCGTACACACACACACACACACACACACACACACACACACACGCACACATACGTTGCGGATGCTGAATGTTTGCTCCATTGAACGAAACACACACACACACACACACGAACATAGGAAGTGAACGACGTCGTCATCGTCATCGTCGTGTTGGCCTCGTGTGTTGGATTCGATGCCTTCGTTCGCTTCGTTCGTCGAAATCGTTTCGTTTTTTGAATTTCGCTATCTTCATGGGATGAATCTTGCTGTGTGGAGCCGCAGTCTGTTTTCAATACGGGCGTCAAGCGGTCGTCGTGCACGGGCCAACAATCAACGGCAAACAAAATACTTGAATCAAAACGACAACAACAACAACAACAACGACAGCTACAGCAGCAACAACAAACACACAGCCAAGTGGTAGAACAACAACAACAACAACAACAATAACAAACAGCAAGCGCCTTGGCGGCGCCAACTATTCAAATTAAATAAATAATAAAAACCAAAAATTTAAATAAACAACCAACAAAAAAAAAAAACAAGAAAAAATCCAAAACAATATTCCAAAAGCCGACGACAACGCGCGCTAAAAAACTGTGCTACCATTTTTTTTAAATGTTTTTTTTTCCTCTTCTAATAAACAATTGTTTGTTTTTTCGTGTGATAAAAGTGTAGCTAAAAGAAAACCAAATTGTTAAAAAATAATGTAAAACAAATTAACACAAAAAAAAAAAAAATAAAACAAAAATAAATGTACAAAGTTTGGCGGTAAATGCAAAAACCGTTTAAAGCAAGGCGTGTGTGTGTGTGTATGTGTGAGCGTGAGTGTGTGAGTGTGTTTGTTAGCTTGTTAGTTTAATACTCGATAAACATAGCTTAAGAGCAATTAAAACTCAATTATTATATTTGTAAATATTTGAAAATTGCAAAAGCTAATGCAAATATTTGATTATTTTATTACATATGTTTGGATTTCTCTTAATATTCTAAAATAAATAAATATATTAAATAAATATAATATAAATGCTCTCTGTACATATATGTATAATATATAATATTATTAGGAATTAACAAAGATTGAAATCACTTTGAAAATCGCAATCAAAACACAACAACACTCTAACAACAAATTTAAGTTAATTTGTTTTTGGGTTTTTTCCTACTTTTATGATTATTTTTTATTATTTTATTTTTGTGAACAACAACTTTTGCTTGGTCTCAAAAGTGTTTGGCTTTTTCTGCTGCTGCTGTTGTTTTTCCTGTTTTTCCCCTTCTGCGAATTTGTTCTTTTACTTTGAATTTGCTGGTTTCTCATTTTCATATGCAAATTGTTAATAACAACAATATGCAAAATATTGGCCAAGTTACATAGATATATATGTATGTATATATTGACCTTTAGTTCCAATTTTCTTTAGACTTTGATTAGTTCCTCAAGTTGAGCCTGTGTGTTTTTCTCTGTGTGTGTTGCTGTGTGTGTGTGTGTGTGTGTGTGTGTGTGAGTGTATGTGTGTGTGTGTGTGTGTGTGTGTGTGTGTGTGTGTGTGTGTGTGTGTGTGCCTGCTTCTGTTTTTGTCACTCAATTTATCCAATTTGCCTCGCCAAGCACACAAAATGCAGATTAAGTATACGTCAAGTCTATCGTCTGCCACTTCGCAGCTGCAACAAATCAAATATCCACTCTTAAACTCTTATTATTATTTAATATGATGGCTTAAAGCACCTCTGAACTCATTATTTAAAACGATTTTTGAAAACTCTTCTGGCAACGATTCATAAAAGTCTCTATTTAATTGTTGCCTTCAAATCTACCAGTCAATTCTTTCTAGCTAACTTTTTATTTTTGGCTCGAACACAAACCATGCAACAAATGTTGCACCAGTTTTACATTTAAATGCGACTAAAAAAAAAATATTAAAAGTTAACTCCTATTTATTTAATATTAAATGTTATTTATTTTTATATATATATTTTAATTTATGTTTAACTTTTTGTATTGGCCAACATCAAAAGCAAATATTCATTTGCTGTCAACAATCCTTTGTAAAGTACTCAATTCAATGGCAATAACAGTCTATATAGAAAATCAGACTGAAGCATCTATTTGGTTTATAGCTGCCCTGTAACTGTTTGTTTGCCTTTTAGTTTCCCTGAAGCCCCAGAAAGTTGCTTTATTTATATGATATTCATGCAGCAACCGCTGAATCCAACTCCAAATGTTTCAAGGCTCAGCATGTTGCTCATGTTGTACAAGCAAACAACAACAACAACAACAACAACAGCAACGACAACATGGTCAATAATGACAACAGGCAGTTCTCAACCTGTTTGCAGGACTTCATCAAACCACTTCAAAGACCTTCGTATTAGTCGTCCTTCGTTTTCTACTTCTGGGCAGGATTAAGATGCCCACATGAATATAGAATGATTGAAATTATGATTTGGTTCATTTGTTGTTGTTGCACACATTTATTATTAGGCATAAGACTAGTTAGTAAGCTTGAGTACTTTTTGTGGCATGTGCCTCTTATTTTCCTCTCCCCATCTCTCGCTTTGATCTAAGCAAATGGAAATAAGCTTAAAACAAATCTGATAAGCAATTGCCTCAACATTTTTTGGGGCACTTGAACGATGTACAAGATTCCCAAGAATTAAAATACTCACCTTTGTAATGGACTCTGTACTCTGTAGACTTAAAGGTCAACTAACTAAATAGTAAAGGAGCCAGGAGAAAATGGTGTATCAAAGGGAAAATAATTTATGGGGCACATAGAAATCTTCGATTCGAGGAAAACGCTCCAATTTATACAGCAAAACGAAGGTCTGCTGGAAAAGATATTTGGGTCTGAATAATAATAATATTAATAAAAAATAAAAAAATAAAGCTGATGACTTCAAAAATGATATAGTGTTGATATATATATATGTATATAACGTTTATGCTTAGTATTTCTGATTAGATGCAAAATATTTCTACTAAAGTCTGATTAGAGCAAAGCTTAACTCTTTATTTATATAAGTAAAAATCAGTTGACTTTGCATGGATTATATATATATATATAGGAAATTGTGTTTATGTGTTGAATAGGAAACTGATTTATTGGGCTATTTGATTTACACATTTGAATATACTTTAAGCTTGTGGCAAGTTTAAGCAACATTTAAAGCTAAGGTTACCTCAATAAGAATTGAGTTTAACGGTTTCAAAGCAAATAAAGATAATCTCTTTGGCTCGTTGCTGCACTGAAAAAAACTACTGCTGCTCACAGCGGCACCTGCACGTTTGAGCTATAAATATATATATATATATAAAAATATATATAGATATATATAAATATATATATATATAGCTATATATTTTTAAATATATATGCTTAAGCTGCTTTGCTTTTATTTGATTTAGTTGGAAATGTGTCGCAGCAATATGTCCCCCGTATCTCTTTTTCTCTTCCTCTCTCTCTCTCCCTCTCTCTCTCTCTCTCCCTCTCTCTCTCGAAGTTTTCCTTCAGCTAAGATTTTAGTCAAGCACTTTTGGGCCATTTTTCCTTCATCGCATTTCTTTTGCAGCTGACAAAATGTATTTGCTTAAAAATCAATTACGTCATCATTGTTAAATGTCAATTGGGATAGGGTGGGGGGAGGGTGGCTCCCCTTTACCCCACCCCCTGCTCACACCTGTCTTTTGTGAGTTCCGCTCCTGTGTTTGCCTGTTTGTCAGTCGTTTCAATTCTTCAGTTGTGTCAATACTTTATCGACAACATTAGCGTCAATCTGACAGCAAATCTCTCCATCTCTCTCCCTCTCTCTCTCTCTCTCTCCCTCTCTCTGTCTGTCTCTGCCTCTATTTGACATATCTCTATTTGTTACCCTTTTGCCTGTTCTCCCGTCCTGCCAGTCTGTCTATTCACCTGTCTTGACATCTGCTTTTTATTTATTTTTGGTCCTTGTGTGCTTTGTGCCATATTTTATTTATATTTTGTCAATTTTGTACAACTTTTGGCTAACACATTGTTGGCCCACCCCCCTCCCTCCTGCTCTCTCTTCTAGCCAAAAAAAAAAGGGAAAAAATAAATAAAAGCTCACCCGACTCTGACGATTTTGGCCGGCCTGCAAAACGGTAAATGTAATAACGCACAAATTTTGACAGCACCTCTGGGCCATTGTTGGGAAAGTTTTGCCAGCTCAGGTGGGCAGACTGGTGCCAACCAGTTGGGCGAAGCTGTCAGCAAAGTCTGTCGTCTTATCGATAACAGATATCAGGTGACTAATAGCACATAGCCAGGAGGGAGATTTCATTGTGGAAATGGACAGGTTATGCGCAACAATAGCTAAACTAAAAATTTTCTGCTAACTAAGCTGCCAAAGAGGTAATCGAATATATTATCGATATATCAGCCCAGGGACAGGCAGAACATGATAGCAACAGCGTGTGACATACTTTAATATCTAAATTGATAAGTTATTGGCAACATTTGGAAACTAAACATATTTAACTATAGCAAAAGAAAATAGCTTGATATGTAATCGAATATGTTTTCGATAACATTAATCAGTTAACCAACACCAGTTGTCTGAAAGCATAGACTGTTATTAAAGGTACCCTCTCAAAGATTTATCGAATGAATATTATTTATTCATTCCATGTGATGTGTTCTGGCTAATTTCGATCACATATTACTCGATTTGATATATAATCGATAACCAAATACCAAAACTTAACTTAAATCCCCTATCGACTGTCGACTTGGATAGTTAAAGTCACTCGGCACATGCGACTTAGTTTGTGGCGATAGGCTTAATCGGCTTTTGGGGCTGCTTAGTAATTTATCGACATTCGATTTTTCCTTTGGCAGGTGTGTTCATGTGTGTCCATGTGTGTGTGTGTGTGTGTGTAAATGATGGGCTGTGATTGAGGTAGCGACATTATTTGTTTCTACCACATTTGAGTGTGTTGCACATTTTATTTTTCGCTCTTTTGGCTTGCCTCATGCTTATTTGCGTTGTCTATCTACAGATGTTAGTGTGTGTGTGTGTGTGTGTGTGTGTGTGTGTGTGTGTGTGTGTTCGTGTGGATGTGTTTATTCGCGTGGATGTATGTGTGTGTGTGTTTGTTTGCGTGTTTCCATGTCCATTTGCCTCATCGGGGTTATTAAATGCAGGCAAATGCTCAAACATATTACAGCTGAGGCCGTGTTGTGGATGCTGCACGTTCACACACACACACACACACATACATATATATATATATATATATATATATATCTATAAATATATATGCTCATGTATCGATGAAAATACAAGGCAAATGCAGCGTAATTCAGTTAAGTGTACAACCCTGTGACATCTTCCCTTCCTCGAGGTCCACTTTCTGTCTGGCATTTGTGTGCCACATGCTGCATGTGTTTGGTCTTACATGAATTTTCATATATTTAATGACTGCCAGAGAGTCAATATCATAACAGCAACAACAACAACAACAGCAAAGGCAATTATTGGTTTCTTTTTACCAAACTGAAAGCCACCATTCGCATTTTCTATATACGGAAAAAAAACGTATATAAATAAATAAGAGATGCTTAAAGTAAATAATAAAATCAGAATGCAGTATGCAAAAGGAAATTAAATAAAATATATATATTCACGCTATATATGTATGTACGTAGTGCTTGTATACAAATATTAATAAAGATGGTGAAAAATAAAGTAAACAATTTGCAGGAGCCATTAAATATTTAACATGCAGAAAACTCTTTCTGGCTGGTTGCAAAGAAATTAAACACAGTTATATTTATTTTTATACTCGATAATATCTTGTGTTGCTCGCATTTGCATATTTTACAACACTTAAAAATAAATAAATTCCCCATCAAACGTTTTTATTTTGTTTGCAAAATATTTTGTGGGTAATTATTTTTGTGCGCGATACACGTTGCCAAAACGACACAGCCCCCCAACCCCCAACCTCCTCTGACTACCACTCCGACATAGCACAACCCTTTCCATGGGAAAAGCCTCGGAAAATTGCTATAATGGTTGAGTTGTTTGGCTTGCAAATTGAACGAAAACAATTTCAAAGTTTGTATGGGCCACTTTAAGGCACTTGAATGCATGTTAGACAAACCAGTTGCACACGGAAAGCGATAGACAAAAAAAAATAGAGGGACAAAGAGAGGGACAGATAGAGAGGGAGAGCTATAGACAGAGAGCGAGAGTTGGTGCGAGCGAAAGATGCTAAGTGAGTGCAAGAAATAGCTAGAGGCAAGTTGAAAAGTCGTTTGGCTCCAGATCAAAGTTGAAAAGCGAGTTATGCGTTTATTTACGCCATAAATATCTGGCTAAAACACCCTCACCCCCTACCCTGGAATCAATAAGCGAACGAAATTTTCTTAACTTGCTCTATTAACAACTTATGCACTAAACTCGCACTCGAAACTTGAGGAATCCGATTGCAGATGTGCTAATTGAGCAAAAGTTGTGCTTATCGATACTAGCTATTGAGCTGTGCCTATCGATAAATAACTGTAGCTACACATAAGGCTACAGCTTGTGATAAATAATTTAGAGACTTGTGATTGTTGATCTAGCGATATGTTTATCGATTATCTTGATTGAAATTGAATTTGATTTGTGCCTATCGAGAAAAATGATTAACAATTCATTTGAGACACAATTTTACAAATATTGCTCAATAAATTTAAGTCTAACTACTGCTAACTGTCTAGACCTGTCCAGTGAACAAATTCTGCGATTAATGTATCGATAGTATAATCGATAATATATGTTTTTGGTGCTATATACACATATTATTCAATTCATTTTAATTAGGTTAATTATAGTTTGAGTACAATTCATATTTAGTAATCGATAAATGTATCAAAAGCATAGGCCCCACACACGCACACACTTTTGCTTATCTAATTGAAATTGGAATTGGAAAATGAATTAATTAATTAATTAGTACCGACAATAGAATTAGTCTTGAGCGGATGGTCTCCCTCGTCGCATTTATAATTATCCAACTTAAACCGCTCCGACCGCAGTCGAGTGGTGCACTAGTGCTCAGTGCCACTGATTCCATGCCACAAATGTGCGTGGCATAACGAGCATATTCAATCGCTTTCTGCGGTTTCACTCTCTATCTCTCTCTCGCTTTAAGTCTCGCTGTGTGTGTGTGACACTTGCCGCAGAATTGTTGCACTGCTGATAGTGATGCCGATGCTGTTGCAGAAGTAGCAGCAACGACAATGTGCCTTACATAATGCCAAATGCATTTTACAATTGCTGCAACAATAACAATAACAATAAGCAGACATTTTTATACGCTTTATTATTGTTGTTATTTTATTGCCATTTCCTTTTAGAGAAAGGGTATTTGACAGAAGAAAGCATCCCCGACCCCATCAAGTGTAAATATATTCTTGATCAGCAGTCGAGTCGGATCTCAGAGGCTAAAGGAGCTAATATATTTGTTATCGATAAGTGCCTTCGTGGCGCGAATATCGATACATATCGATATATAAATAAAATATAATATATTTAACAGCTGCGTTCAGGGTATATCGCAGTCGAGTTCACCCGTCAACAACAGTTTTATTATTATTTTTTTGTTGTTGTCATTCTGCGGCATATGTGGGCGTTGGCGTGGGCGTGGGTATTGTGGTGGCCTGGTGGCATGCAACAAGGTGAAGGTTGCTGCAGTTGACAAAAGCCGCAGCAAACAATTTGTGAAGAGCCTGCATGGTTGCCTGCAGGGGAGGGAGGAAGTTAGTGGAAGGGTTTTGCTATTTGGGCCACATTTAAAAATGTATGCAGCTCGCAAGGCCAA
Source organism: Drosophila mimica (assembly GCA_037043585.1). NCBI lineage: Eukaryota > Metazoa > Arthropoda > Insecta > Diptera > Drosophilidae > Drosophila > Drosophila mimica. Next base: position 5,008,281 of record JBAMBE010000748.1, on the reverse strand, counting down.
CAACAACAACGGCAACAGCAGCAGTTCTTGACCTCCCCCCCTGCTCCCCTGCAAGCTGTCTGCTTTTATTGTTTCTCTCCTTGTTGATACCCTGCAGCCATGAACAATGTGTTAAACAGTTTGCATTATTTAGAAGGAACCGCAAAAATAATATATATTTAATTTAATTTATATTTGTGACTTAAATAGGAAGTCTCTGCATGTCCAGGGTATTTTGAAGTCTGTCAATTGAGAGTTGCAGGCCGCTCGTCTGTTATTCTTAAGCATTCGCCGCAGTTGCTTGGCAAAAAAAGAAATATTTAAAAAAAATAACTGCAACTGGACAACGTCTTTCTCCCTTTCTCTCTCTCTCTCTCTCTGTCTCTCTCACTCTTGCTCGCTGTGTCTGCGCTGCTTTTTTGTGCCTTGGCATCTCAGTGCATCAACACAACAATAACAACGAAAGTCGCAACACTTGTGTTGGTTTACTTTCTGCCACATACACAACACACACATGAATCAGTTGCAGCTGCAGCAGTCAGCATTCCAAGCTGGCAACATTTGTTGTTATTTCGCCAACAATTCTGCTTTCTTCAACTTTATATATATATATATATATATATGCATATATGTTTATATAAATAAAATCGAAAAAACGTAAGAAAAAACACAGCTCTTCGCTTATGTCTTCATTGCGTAGCGCATACAAAGTTCGACTTCAGCTTTGAATACTCTGCTACCGAATGTATCCAGAGTATACTTGGTTTGTGCAATGTCTGTCCGTCTGTATGAACGTCTTGCTGCTTCAAATAAGGTGTCAAAATTGGGGTGCTTCGTTTACTTGTCAGTGGGAAATCGATAAAATCGAAAATCGACAATCGATATGGCCACATATTGATAATATACATACATATGTATGTATGTTCATTCGGCCACGCACAACCCTGTCCTGTGGCACCTACTATCAGATTACCTTGTTTGTAACAGAGAATTTCGGTATCGGTTATGCCCGACTGCAATGTTCTCACTCGTTTTATATTGCTTTACCTGGCTGCTGTTGACCATGACATGTACACACTTAAACAAACAAACACACACACACACACATACACATTTTACTAATTCGCTGTTCTCCATCTCCTCGTTTCCTTCTCGCTCTCACACACTGGTAGCTTGACCAGAAAAAGGAAACACACTCAAACACAGGAATTTAATTTCATGACAAGAAAAACACAACAATAAAACGACGCAAGCACAACAAATTAATGCTTTGCTTTGCTATCCTCAGTCGTCCTGCTTGCTCTTGTAGTTTTTGTTATCGCTGTCCTTTTCTTTCGCGCACACTTGACGACGATAATCACAGCTACATTTGTGTCGTTGCCATGGTGAGGGGAGCGAGACAGCAAAGCAAAGAGCGGGAGTTTTCAATTTAGTTGAAGGTGTCTTCGTTGTTGTTGTTGTTGTTGTTATTGTTATTGCTATTAAAAAGTTTTGGCTTTGAGTTAAACGCACAAACAACAACAAAAATATGATGAGATAAAGATTAATGCTGATGCTGCTTATATTACGAATATTCTTCGTTCAAATTAGTCAGCGAGAAGGCATTAGCACAGAGTGAGAAAGAGCAAGAGAGACTTGTACAGTTAATGTTCCCCCCACCCATCTCATTTTCCCCTCTCACCAACACTCCATTCAAAAGCAACGATCTCTTTCAATTTCAAAGTGCAATTACTTGGAATTTGTTTGAAGTTGAAGGCAAAGCGTGACAGCAGTAAAACTGTTTGCTCTCTTTCCACACACACACACACACACACATACACATTAGAAATTTAATTAGAGTACCTTGCATAATATTACTAAATAGAATGAAATAAAGAGAAAGGACTGGCTGATGGAGTGAGAAGGGTCGAGGACTGCAGAATGCAAAAAGGAAGTACAAATAAAATTGAAAATCGAAACAAATCGAGCAGAAGCTGCCAGCAAATTGAGTTGAAACACGAAACTCAATGATAGGTGGAGGGGGGGGGGGGGGATAGTCATTGCTCTTGTTACTGTGTATTTGTGTGTGTGGTGTGTGTTTGTGTTTGTGTCAGTTCAGCAATTTGCCGAGTTGCATAAGCCGTGGCGATAACTCGCAGCTTACAGCCGCCAAACTGCAATCCGCAATGGCAATGAAAACGGTGTTTTGTCTCTTCTTCATCTCTATCTGTCTCTCTCTTTCCTGCTGTCTCTCACTCTCTCTTTCTCTTGCTGAGTATCTCAGTATGGGCAGTTTATGGCTTACATTGCACGGTGGGGCAAATTAACAGTTTCTGCTTCCTTATTTTTGTTACATTTGGTAAATATTTAGCCAATTGTTGGTAAAAATATTTCCTAGATAATTTCATGATGTTATGCGAAAATATAGCATCGAAGCTGATTTATATGACATATATTAAAATTTTGTTTTCTTTACATATTAATTATCTAGTATGCATTTAGTCGTAAATTTTAAACGTTCGTTAGATGTTCAAAGCTTTGCTTTACATTTAATCAAACCAGAGAAAGTAAATTCTTTTAAAACATTTATTATAGTATTTATTTTTCCGCAAGAGAGACCCAAAGAAATTTATCCGTTTAAAGTACTTATTTAGCAGCCATCTCTTGCTGTTTGTCCCACTGTGCACAGAGCTCAGTCGGCGTGCTTTCTGTTTGATCTGCTGTACGTCCTTCGGCTTATGCTTTGTCAACTGCGAGAGGGTTAAGGGAGCTCCCTCTCTGTGTCTCTATCCCTCGCTCTTTCGAATTGTAGTTTTAACGGTAGAAAGCCCAAAGCCATAAATAACGACACGTTGTGCATTTTGATGTGGCCAAGAAATGAAATTGTAACTGTAGCTGTAACTGTAACTGTAACTGTAACTGGAAAGTGGAACTGAAAATGTAGCATCAACTGAGACTCCTTAACGGAACGTGTCTTTCGAGCGCTGGACAAGGGGAGAGCTGGGAGGGCAAAGCGCGCTTTGGTCACACTGTGGCTGTGATTGCTGCGCCCTTTTTCGCATCATCGATTGCGAGTGTGGCGTGTGGCATGTGGGCGTATGGTCGTGTGGGCGTCACAGTAACAGTTAGAGGGAAAGAGTGAGCCGTATCATCATTCACATCATTTTGGGTTGAGCTTCGCTGCGTATTTGGCTGTAAAGTGTTTTATTTTCCAATTTTTTTTTTCTTTTCTGTTTTCCGTTTCGGTTTCGGTTTCCTTGCTTCACTTGTAAATATTGCTTTTTATGTGCTCGTGTGTGTTGTGTGTGTGTATGTGTGCGTGTGGGTGTGGGTGTGGATGAATGTGGGTGTAAGTATTTCAGATTGTTATTATAACTGCAAATTGCTGTAAATATCTTATAGATATCTTCATTCATATTGCATATTAAATTGGGTTCGAGCGGAAAAGGTTATCAAAATCACTGAGCAAAGATTTTCAGGTTTTTCGCCTTTCTTTTAAGCGATATTTCAGTGATTGGTACTCGTCGTCCTGAATATAAATGAATCATGTTGCACTTCAACTGTTTGCGTGTCTGTGTGTGTGTGTGTGTGTGTTGTTATGGCTTATTTATAAGTACTCGATAATAATTCAAGTACCGTAATATGCTCTGATTGGAATTGGGTTGAATCTGTTGGCTTTTCAAACTTGATGATAGCTCGTAACTATTTGTATATTTGTATATTGCCATTGATTGGGTGCTTTCACAAATACCTTCTTAACGGCGCTTCAAATTGAGAATTGCACAAGTTGCGAAATTTCGAGCACAATTCATATTGCGTTCAAGCGTCCAATATTTACTTTATTTGGAGTGTGTTATTGCATATTACGTAATGCATATTCAATTCATGGCCAACAACAATTCCCGATTGAACCGAACAATTTGGCAATCATTTGGCCAACAGCATTGTTTTCATGTAAATACGTTTGCGATAATAATGGCAATGCAATATGAGTCCATAACAACAGTGATGAAAAATATAAAATAATTATTAAAATACAGCCCAAGCAGAATGAATCAACAAAAAAAAAAAAGAGAAAACAATGTCCTATTGATTTTTGAAAAAAAAATAATATATATATATATACATATATATATTTATATAAATACTGACTGCATTCCATAAGCAAATATCAATTTTAACCAAATAAAGCTGAAAACATTCTGATTTTCAGAAAGCATATTTGGGCAAACAATTGGAAAACAGATGCCTTCAGCATTTTTCAGCATGGCCATAGAAAAGTTTTCCATGCAGCTGGCAAAGATGCATGTGGAAATCAATGCTGCAGTTGCTGCTGTTCTTTGGGAAATTTGGTTGCATTTGTGGTATGGGGTGGTGCCTGTGGTTGAGTTTGCTATTGGGTGGTTTACATATGTGTATGTCCACTGTACTCTTGTCCATCAATTTTCATAGTGCTGCAGTTGCAGCTACATTTGCTGCATATTTGATGACTTTGTCAGACTCTGATTTGCGCCCAGGGTTGCCAGCTTTTTATTTTCAATTTTGTATTTTTTTTTGTGTTGCTGTCCTATTGTTATTCAGTTGTCAACTAATGGGCATTACAATAGTCCTTGTATCTTTGTATCTTTGCTTCTTGTTGTCCTGGAATTTATTTGGTTTTGCAATGATGGTCGGCAGCAGACGAGGCTGAAATATTTCCAGTTGCATGTTAACAAATATTTTTTTTTTTTTTTTTTTTGTTGATTTATCTATTGTTTTGAGCTTATGTCATATTGAAAATGTTGAGCTTTTGAGCATTCTATGCATTTCTAGGCTTGTTGCACTTTCTGCATTGTAAATAACTGTTTTTTGTTTTTTATTTACTATAATCCGTAACTGATATTCAGATCAAGCCATATTTCAACTTTGCAGTTAGTTTCATTACATTTTGTAAAATATATATGTACACATATGTATATAAATAATAATAAATTGACTAGTCCCAAATTTTAGTATTTTATTTAAAAGATGTGTTTTCTACTTTTTATCACATATCTGGAATCGAAAATAATTTAACTTACACACTTTTGAGACAGTTTGACTTCTAGTCAACTAACATGAACTTCCCAAAAGAGCCTGCGGGGTTATCATCAAACTTTAATGCAATATAGAAATAAATGTAAGCTTCTTAAAATCGATAATGGGCTGGTTTGAGATAGCGAAGTTCTACTGTACTCTATCACTGAAAAAGTTAACGCTTAAGCTTAAAGTTTCACTTTTTGTAGTTGCCACAAAACGCACAATTTTGTGGCTGACTTTTGTTCTAGATATGTGATTTTTTTTTTATTTATATTTATTTTTATATTCATTTTTGTTTTGCTGATTTTTGTGCTATCATATTTTGACTTTAAATACACACGCAACCACACACACACACACACACACACACACACACCAAGCCGTTAAAGTAGGCGCAAAAATCACTGCCTACTTTTTGGGGCCAAACCACCAAAAACCACTTTTCATATTCACAATCTTAATGTACCGATCTATGAATGTGAATATTTATCTGTATATAATGTATGTATATAGATGTAAGTGTATGTATGTATGCTGTATGCTTCGCTTCCAACACGTTCCGCACACACACTCACACACAAAGGCGCACACACGCACTGCTAAAAACAATGAAGCAATAACAGAATAAAACAAAAGTTTTCAAAAATAAATATATTTTATGTACATACATATATAAATGTCTATACATAAGTGTAATCTATAATAACTATCTATGTGTGTATGTATTTTTTTTTTTTTTTTTTTTTTTTTGGGTGTATGTGTATTTGTGCATTATCCGAAATAATACTAATTGTAAATATTTATATACGTATATATCAATTGTAGTAAATGGAAGCGAGAGAGAGAATCATTCTATGTATGCAAATAAAGAGCGCACAAATAGGCATCGACAACAACAACAACAACAACAACAAATTCGAAATTAATTTCAGTGTTGCATAACAACAACAAAATAAAGGAAAATAATCAAACGAAAGAATAAAACAAAGGAAAAAGGAGCAAAAAAAAAAAAAAATGTGAAGCCAACAAAAGGCGTCAAATGAAAATTTCGAAGAGACAACAAACAAAAATGAAGTGCAAAAAGTGTTCAGCAAAGGAAAACAAACAAACAAAACAATAACAAAAAATAAAGAAAAAACAGAGACAAGGAGAGAAAGGGAGAGACAAAGTAAATAGCCAACGGTTAACGGTAAACAGTAAACGGTTAACGGTAAACGGTGAACGGTAACCGGCTTAACTCGTTTCAATTGCGCTTCGCTTTGTTCCGTTCCGTTCCGTTCCATTCCATTCCGTTGCGTTCCGTATCAGACAGCGAGTGAAGGCTATCGCATAGCTTACGGTAATATTAGTAGAGCCTAACGCGATTAGATTCAATTCCATTCCGTTCCGTTTCGTTTCGCATTGAATACGGTATTCGTTTCGTTTTCGCGTATTTCTTCTGGTGCTGCACGTTTTCAATGGCTGTTTGTTCCTTATGATGGAGACATTTCTTGTCCTGGGCCTGTGTTTTATCCTGTACGAAGCATTGGATTTCTTTCAAGGCTGCATACACAGCAACACGCCCACACCGAGCGACCAAATCGAGGCCTATCGCCGCGAACTCGACGAACAGCGCCAGCAGCAGCAGCAGGAACAATTTTTGGCCGGATTAACGCCACTTTTGGGGGCACAATTTGCGGCCGCCGCCGCTGCCGCTGCCGCTGGCTCGCAATCGACGTTGAGCACCACCACGCCTACCGCCTCCACAGCGAGCGTCATCAGTGACTCCTATGACCAGGAACAATCCCAGTCGCAATCCCAGTCGCAATCACAATCGCAATCACAATCACAGGCACAACAAACGCATTCGTTGAGCACACCGGGATTATTTCGTCCGGCCGCTTTGGGCTATTACGATCCGGAGGATCCGTTGCATGCCACCTCATCGCTGCCGCGCGACTTTTACTATCTGCAGCAGCAGCAATTGAAGAATAAGGCCAGCGCCAAATCGCTACTGTCCAAGTTCTCCACAACCAATTCGGACAATCGCATCCATCCGGAGTCGAGCACGACTCACGGTGTTTTGGGTGTGCACACTGCAGCGGTAATTACCACACAGCCGCTGCCCCTTGCCGCTGGCGAATCGGTGGCAAGTTTGGGTCTCTTTGATTGCCAGCCTCCATTGCAGTCGGTGCTGCCGACATCTCCACTGCTCATCGAGCTCAAGCGTGCCATTATCAGCACCAATAGCCGTACCAGCCGTACTCTGGTGCGCCGTACCCCCCAGACCTATTCAACACACAACGATTACGAGGATCGTACGAGGGAGATTTACAGTAATAACGATAACGATACCAACGGTTGTCCACAGTGCGTCGAGGAGAACGAGGAGGAGGCAGAACAGGAGGAGCAGGAGGAGGACGGGGAGATTGACGACGACAATTTGTCCTGCAATTCCGGTAGTTCCGGTAGTGCTACAGGCTCCGGTAGTTCCGGCCCCAACTCACCAGCCGCAATTGCCGGCGCTGCGAACAGTGAGCCGAACATTTGCATCGCATCCCAATTGCCGCGCATTCATCACATTGCCATCGACGATATCGGCATCGGTGGGCAATCGACGGTGAACGGAGAACCGATTTGTAGTTTGGCAGCCAGTTCCAGTTCCAGTTCACACGCCGATATCCGGGAGATCGAGTGCGAGCGTCTGAGACGCAAGTGCGTGAGCGTTAAGCGCATCTATAGCATATCGGAGAAGTTCTAAATCAATATCAAAATCAAAATCAAAATTCAACAAAATCAAATCAAATCTCGCTAAGCTGCAAATCCAAATCCAAATCAAAACTCAACTCATTTCTGTACAAAAGCGCTAAACTCACCATTGCACCAGAAAAACCAAAAAAAAGCCAACAAAATCAAAAAATTTATTTGCAAACACACTTGAATTCAAATTGAAATCGTTAAATATATACATATATATATATATATATATATATATATATAAATATATATTTATATATATATATATTTGTCGACATCTTCAATCGAAACTGCCTTACTGCAAAATTCCAATTAAAACAAAAACGCAAAATCAAAAAGAAAGCAAAAACAATGCAAGCAAAATCACAAATTTTCCATATGCGAAATACCCCACACAAGGTTAGCAAAAGAAAGCTCCAACAAAATAAATAAAAAAAAAATAAAAAACAAGTGACTCAATTCAAGCGTAAGCTAAAAAAAAAAGAAAAACTCGAGTTGCAAAAAATATTTAACTGAACTAAATTGAAAT